>GL380137.1:0-45248 GCA_000143925.2 Caenorhabditis brenneri
TCATACCCGATATTTTGGTGTTTCATGAAACTCGGGTTTATTGAAAATATCGAACCAGTGACAACATCTAATTAAGCTCACCCTTACAGTGTTACTATAACATCGGCTGATGATCTCAAAGATTATTATATCATAGTTCAACTTGATGAAAGAACATCCAAACATTCGTTCAGAAGCACATTATTTCGTTTTTCCACACACTTGTTCCATCACGTATAGACATTAGAATAGACGAAGATCTGCCTGGTCTACCAAAAATAGATGGAGTTGAGGAATCAACTCTCAGAGGGGAAAATCTTGAAGGGACTTCTTTGGAACGTTTCTTCAGGACTTATCCAAACCAGAAACGTTCTAGAATTCTTGTAAAAAATATATTGAACTTAGAGAAGAGCTTACAACTATTTGAACTCGATTGTCTTCATATTGAATACTCAACAACAATGGCTCCTATGATTTTGAAGTATTTTAAAGGGAGTCATTTGTTTTTATTTGACGCTGAATTGAAAATGGAAGAAGTAATGGAATTCTTCCAAAGATGGAAATCAGGAGAAGCTTATCAAAACTTAGAATATTTGTACATTGAGCTTCAATCTGGCCAATTCGAATTCGAACCAGAAGTGCAGCTCGAAGCAAAGCCATTTGCTCAGACTAATAGGCCAATGTACTTTAATCGTTCTCCAAAGTAAGTTTCGATGTCAACAGCATCCATAATCGTACTTTCACAATTCCAGGCTTTTGGAGTGGAGTGCTTCCTATGACAATGATCCATCTCTAAGCTGTGAGAACTATTTGGATATCGAGAGAAAGGATGGTAGACTAGCGTCCATACAGATAGAGTCGGATTTTTTTCGAGTTTGCGTGTGGAATGATTCCCAATTAAAATTGGATAATAATGCTTAATTTATATTTTTACCTTCTATGTCTGCTCTATTTTTTTAAGTGTTCACAAAAGAAACAACATCGTAGTGCGTGTCTTTTAGCAGAATTCACGATTATATCCTATTTGTACTAGGTGCAGTTGTCGTTTTTTTTACTCGTGAACCGAGCGAAGACGTGGTTTTCGTGGAGAGGGAATCATAAAAAAGCGTATACCTTCCGTCCAGTATAATTTGAATAAAGTCGCTAAAAGACATGCACTACGAAGATCCACTTTCCGAAACTTTTCCGTCGGCATTCCACAACCTCTTCGAGCTGGAACGCAGAGAGTTGAAATAATGTGCGGGCAAGTTGCAAAAAAATCTATCTGCAGGCTATTATACCTCAAACCTATTCGGCCAGGTTTGAAATTCAGGTTTCCAAATAAAAAATTCTTCGAATAATCAAGCGATATTAATGATAAAGGGTCACACAACGAGCTGTTTCAGTCCTCAATTCTCACATCTTACCAATAAAGCATTCTTTCTGACATCCCCACATGTATTTGCGTGCTTACCTAGCCTATATAATAAGGTTCCGAATGTAATTTCAGAATATGAGCTTTCACGTTTTTTGAGCTCTGAAAAATTTTATAATAGGCTCATTTTTCACGCAACGAGCCTATTCTAAATTTTCAAAAAGCTCATTTTTGAAAAGTGAGCTTTTCTGAAATTTGAAAAAGGCTCATTCCCTGGGAATAAGCTTTTTTGAGATTCTGAATGAGCTCATTTTCAGAAAAAAAGTTGTTTTAGACTTTTTCATTTTATGAATCCACTTTTGCTCTGTATAAGCGCACAATATATAGTGTTTTGCCAGAAAAATGACCAATTTTTCCAAAATATTTTCGAGCTCTTTAGATTCAATTTGGAAGTCTAGCTTTTGGGAATTTTCCGAGTTCTGTTCCTAAAAAACAGTATAAAATGTCTTGAAAATCGAAACTACCTTTTTTTCGTAATATCATACCAGATTTGACAGTAATCGTATATTTTGTTAGTGATTAGCTCTTCCATATTCACAACATAGTTGCTTTCGTGTAAATTTTGGAAATTTTTTCAAGCTTTTTCGGTTCAATTTCGAAGTCCCTTTTGGGAGTATCTATCAATTTTTGTCCCCAGAGCAGTATCAAAAAGTTCCAAAAACCAGAACTACCTCTTTTCCTAAAATAATATAAGTTTTTTACAATAACCGTAGTTCTTTCCAGGTTTTAGCTCGGTTTGGTTTGCTAAATGTTATTCTCAAATTGAAAATTGCTGAGCTTTTTTCATTTTCGAGCTAGGCTCGTTAAGGAGCCTAAATAAGCTTTTTGAAAAAACACGCAAGCTCATGAATGAGCCTATCAAGCCTGCGTGACCTTTTGCAAAAATGGGCATTTTCAAAAATGAGCCTATATGAGCTTTCACGCAAGCTTGTGAATGAGCTTTATGAGCTTAGCTCGTCATAAGCTCTCGTAAGCCCAAGCAACTTTCTTGGGGTTTTTCGGAACCTTACTATATAATGAAATATAATTTTATCGAAGAGGCGTTCCACGGACGAAGTCAGCGTCGGAATGAGCTACGAAATTTTAGAATCAGTTGATAATTTTTACTGTGGGCATATCAAACCATCTGACCATTTCGCACATTAAATGTTTCGGTCCGACCCCTCTTAAGTTTGAAAACAGGGATGAGCTGAGCCGTCGTACGACCGTCAAAAGAAGCCTTGTTAAAGTTGATCAAAGGCGAAAATTACTTTGAAGGCGCATCATGGGAATTATTACCATGGAGAAAGTTTATTGTAGGGCCCTTGAGTTCAAAAGTGCAAACAAACTTTTTTTTTAATTTAAAAAAAATTGGAAAACACTTCCTAATATTTTTTTCCATCAATTTCCAATTTTTCTTCAACATGAATCGCTTCAATTTTGCAGAAATTCTTCATTATATTACAGTAAGATAGTCTATCGTGGTGAAACCTTTCAAACAACAGTCAGCGCGCGCCTTTAAATAAAAACAGTAGCATGGGAACTTGTTGGTTTACGGACTTTTACGTTTTTGCTGTGTCCGAAAAAGCAACAAAAAATTGTAATTTTGGTAATTTCTTCAATTGAAAAAGTCCTAATGAATTTCTACGCTGGATGATTTCTTTATTCTTAAACTCAATTTTTTTCGAGTCGCGTTAAAAATATATTTTTTGCAGTCATGAGCCAGCCAAGAGGAAAAAAAGAAAATCGAGCTGAAACGGCGTCACCGTTTGTTTTGTTGTTTAAAAAAATGTGTAAAACTTAGTTTTCAGTGAGCCGGCGGATTCCTGCTCAAACAGGATGGACAACACCAACACCATAGGTAATTATTGAACAGCAAAGAAAAAAACTTGGCAAGAATGCCCGTAGACGTTATTGGTGCGAAACACTTATAGATTGAAACGGGCAATATGGGTTTAGAGCGAGGCTAACAATTAAACGTAAATAGAACGTTAGCCAGGGAAGAAAATTAGATTAGAAAAGACTGAGATGCAATTGATTTTGAACACGTTGCATCCTGCATACAACCGTTTTCTGTCCATTCTTGAATCGATTTTCTTCATCTGAACACAGCAAAAACAATTACTAATAACAACTTCGGCAATCTTTGCATTATTCAATTGATTATTTTAATTCGAGTGATTTCAGATGCAGATAATGGTAATTCAACCGCTGATCAAGAGAGGTTCGTTCTGTTGTGTAAGAAAATGTGAACAATTTAGTTTTCAGTCTTCCTACAACCACTTCAGTTCTTGACAAAAGTAGGAGTCTTTTCGGGAATCCATCGGCTGCGAAATCTGTATGTGATTTATCTGAAGTTTCTGAAACTGTTGATTCTTTTTCAGGACACAATCCGTGACCCAGAAATAAACAGAAAAAGAAGAAGATCTCGAAAAATCAGCCAAGAACCAAGTGGCGAACCGGATGATGCAGTTCAAGAAGAAGAAGATGGAGAGGAAGCCCACGAGGAGACTGCACCCAAAAAAGCTACCCGGACTCCGAGAGGCAGAAAATCGACGGCTAAAGTTGAACCAGAAGGAGAGGACCAAGACGACGTTTCCGTGGAAGATGCCCAAGACCAAGCAACAACATCTTCTCGTAGGTCAGCCAGAGCGAAGGCTCCACCTAAAGCATCACCTGCTGTGGAAAACAAGCGTACCTCAGCGCGTGGAAAGAAACGAGTGTCTAAAAAAGTTTCTGTTAAATTATCCGCCAAGAGAGGACGTGGAGCAACCAAAAAAACACCATCGTCGAGCAACAAGAAGGATGATTACGATCCATACGATATTGTTATAATTGCTCGCCCAGTTCTCAACGACGAAAAACAACTTCAAGCTGATCATCCACAAGACGAAAACGAGCCACACTCGATAGGAGCACGAGTTTATGCCAACTTCCAGAAAACTTTCTACCCTGCCATAATCATTGAGGATCGAGATGGCCTCGGACGTTATAAGGTACAATTCACGAACGACAAGTTAGTCAAAGACGTACCAAATTCGGGCATTATCCCTCTCCGTGATTTGGTGTCTGGAAAAGCAGCATTTTACGATGAGAAAGATGCTCGTTTGGACGCCGGACCGAACGATATCAGTGCTGAAGAGTGGTTCAAAGGACTCGTATCGATCACAATCCTTGACGACGACGGCGAGCCAACAAAAGAAAAAAAAGTAGTCGACTGGAAGGAACTGTCGTTTGATCAAGCTGAGTGGCGAGAGTATATCAAAGTGAAGGAGCAAAATGCAGCGTCTGTTGCCACCTCCAATATTACTACACACGGTCATACTTCTCGTGTTCGAAAGCCAGTTGCTATGCCACAAATGATAAGACAAGTAGCTCGCAGAAAGAAAGGAGCAAATCAGGCTACTTCAACATCTGAAACTATAGTAGAAGAGGACGATGAGGACAAGCTCTTGCGAATGAAGGAAGAGGCAATAGGGAAGAACATCTTTTCTGGAATAGTTTTTATGGTCACTGCTGCGGTTCAATTCAACAATTCGAATGTTCCATCCATGTTCAAGAAGAAGAATCTGATAGATTTCATCATTCAGAATGGTGGAATTGTTACAGAGCAACATAACGTGAGATCATGAAACATATTGGCTTAATCGCTTTGTATTCTTTTTTTCAGAGCGCTCATATTTTGATCGCAAACAGGTATTACCGAACGCACAAGTACCTGGCGGCGTTGGCTCTAGGCATCCCGTGTGTCGAGAGCACCTGGTTGAAAGAATGTGGAGAAAAGGGAGAGTGTGTTGATCACACTGACTACATCTTACCTGCTGGAGCTTCAATTTTTGGTGAATATGAAGACATGCCAGCGTGAGTTTTGAAACTAATTGTACATAAAATCTAAACTATTTTCTTTTTCAGACCGGAAAAACCTGAAGAGCTCCTGAAAGGGAAAACGATCTATATTCATTCTACTCACGCCGCTCGTGAAGTCACCCAAACCGGACCTGAAGACACATTCATTGGAATCTGGAAGCCGATTTTGGAACTTCTCGGAGCTACAGTCATCGAAGGCGACTATGATAAAGTTATCGGGAATGGTGCCAAGTTTGACGTTGCCCTGGTGGACGGTACGTTCCGAGACGAAGTGCTCTCGTATGCTGACGACATCGGAGCTAGTAAAGTGACTTCGGAATGGGTCATTCAGGTAATTGATTGAAATAAATTTAGTTTTTTTTTTCAAATGAAATGTTTGCAGACCATGATTTTGGGTGAAGCTCCGGAACCAACAGCTCATCCGAAGTTCGACCCATATAAACTCGAATATAGATATCGATCCGATTGAATCACCTCATATCAATAATCTAACCATTTTTTTTCTTAAATTAAGCTCATGTTACATGTATCATTATTTGTAGAAACTGCTCCGACCCCCCATTCGATCTCTTATTCAAATCCGTTCGAGTCACTGTCAAAATTCCCGATATGACTCTGTGTTTTAGTGTCAAATCATCCATGAACGATGCTGGTCATCGATTTCTTGTGAATTTTTGTAATTAGATTATTACCAACTAACCATTTTCCCAACTTGAGTTTAAAATCACTATAACCATTATCATTTCCCCCTCTGCTAATGTAATTTCCCCATAACGCAACCCAACAAACTGTTCCAATATATTTATTTAGCAATGGCCATCATATAATTATTGTTTTTATTTTTTGGAGCAGACTAGTCAATAAATAAATCTGTGATAAAAATTGATAATTTCTCTCTTTTTTTGTGGAACACACTCGTCCATATCGATATCGTTAGGCATTTTTTCCGAAGTGGAGCAATCGTCGAAATGTTACGAAAAGCAAAGAGTGGCAGACAAAACCAAATGTTTAGCATTTTATAACTCAATTTGTATTTCAAAAAAATCCGATTTTACTAGAAAAGATGAGCAATGGAACAGTAAACAAAATAAACTGGAATTCTGTGATGTCATGAAGAAGTTTTCCTGAAAAATGTTGTGTGAAAATAATGACTAAAACATTTTTTTAATTCTGTCAATCTCACTTTTTGTATCTTGATGAATTTCGAATTTTTGTTTTTTTAGAAACAATAAAACGGGGGTTTCAGTTGAACACTCAAATTCTAACAAAACGAATCTCAAATCTTCATTTAATTATTTTTTGTTTCCACTACCCTCTTCTTTTTTCCGTTTATTTGCTTCTTTTTCTCCAATCTTCTCCCGCAATAACTTCATTTCAACTCAACAATTTTCAGATGTCGTCGCAACCAACGTTCCGAGGAGGAGGTGGACGTGGAGGTGGTGGAAGGCCTCGCGGAAGAGGTGGAAGAGGAGGACAATTTCGCGGAAATTCTAGAGAACGCCGTTCGGAACGCCCTCTTAGTCCGGATAGAAGGTGAGCATTTCTTCCGAATTATTTGATTATTCTTAGTTTTTTTTTTTCAGATCAGTTCACAGCGAAGAACAATTCCGGCCACCTCGTTTCAGCAACTATCGGGAACCACGGAGACCGAATAGTCGCAGTCCGTCTCCACTGAATCGTATGCAACACAGAAACAGTCCTCATGAATTCTCCGATCGATGTTAGTTTACAAAAAAAAATCTGCGTTCTATCTGGGAATTCTTCTTTCATAAATGCTTTGATTTGTCGTTGGGAAAGAGACTTTTCGGAAGAATTCGAAACTTTTCGAGACACTGTTCGACTCTCTGAATTTTTTGTTATGCAAGGTTTTAGTTTCCCGCAAAGAAGAGTCTTTTCAACTAGCATTCTGTTTTGCAACAATTTTAATTCCAAACCGCACATAACCAACACATTTTTCAAATTGTTTGCAATGCACTAACTGCTAAAAGCATTTTGCATCCTTCTTAATAATCCTACTAACTTTTCACCAATAAATTCTTCCAGCGATGAACGATCATGACCGCCGACGTCGTTCGTCGGACAATCGCCCAATGCGAAACGAAGATCGAAACGATCGAAGGATCGATGGAAACCCGTCGAGAAACGAAGAATCAATCGACGTCAGAGCTGTCATTGAGGATAGACATCCGACTTTGAAACTCACCGGAAAGGAGAAAGCGAGATAGTGGAAATTGAGACTTGGTATGTTGAATTTGCGGCTTCACGACGTTTCGGAACTAGATGTTACGCAACCTTGACTTTTATTAGTTGCAAAATGTCACAGATTTTTCAACACTTTTTTTTCAGCGGATGCTGAGGAAGAGGTTCGTCGTGCCGAGTACGCTCTCCGACGTGCCAAAATGGATCACGAGGCGATAAAAGAAGCGTATCAAGAGTACACCGAAACCACAATTGTACGTAAAAATTAATTGTTCGTTCTCTTTTATAAATCTTTTATAGCCTCAAGAGCTGTTGTCGAGGCCGAAACCGGCATGGTAGGGCTTCACAGTTATGCTTCCAGAACTCCTGTCAACTCACTGCTTTCTTTGTTTCATAATGTTTCCCCCATCCGCTTTCTATGTACCCTTTTTCGTGTTCAGATTTCGTTTTCAAACACGTTGTATTTTTGTTTTCGCTAAGTGCCATTACTTCTTATAATTTTGTATCCTTTTAACTGAAAAGAGTATGAATATTCAAATGTCACATCGCTCCATCATCATAGAAGCAATCAATTATTGGTTTTTGGAAACTATAACAGAAAACAACATTTCTTCTTCTTCAACACAAATAAGTGGCAAAGAATAGAAATTAAAAACTTCCCTTGTCTCTATTCATTGCTTACTTTGAAGTTCGATGTTTTGACAGCGGCTAGACGACTGAAAACAATGAGGGCTAAACAAAGAGATCCACTCAATTGTTGAGTCTACAAACTAGCAATAATTCTACCATTTATTTACATTCTACAATCATAATTCCACATTATTCACAAGAGGCATTCGTTAATAAAAGATAAAACAATTTTCAAATGGTGGTTTCTTTGGTTTCATTATCCAATCCACTGAAATCAAGCAACTTTTCGATGTCATCATCATCCTCTGAATCCGGAGCGTATGGATCGAACGACTCGGCGGCGCGCATCTCTTCGTACTCCTTCTCAATCTCTTCAGTAATCTCGTCGTCTTCCGATGTCTCCGTGTCGCTGACGGCGTCAATATAAGTCGTTTCGGGATCCTGCTCGTCCTCCTCCTCTTCAAACTTTTCGAACATCTCACCGGCGGCCTTTGCCAAGCCTTCTGGCACCCAAATTATCTTCTCACATTCCGGCGTTCCACAGTTTTCCATTGTTTCCACGGTCACCTGAAAAAAGAGGAATTGAAATCAGAATAATTCAAATGTTTTGATACCTGATAAACATTCTTCTTCTTCAAGTCATTTGCTTTCAAAACATAGCAAATGTCATCTTCTTCGGCGATCTTTCGTGCATGACGCTTGAATTTGTTGATGCTAGAAAAGAATTGACTTTAAATATTCTGAATATTCAAATAATCACTCTGCGACGTTTTGTAACCCATAAAAACGTTAGACAAAATAGAATGGTTGCTAAACGTCGGCAGAACAAATCGAATAAATTACCTGACACGCTGATGAATTTTCAGAATCCAAAGTGGACGGGGACGGCTGTTATTGCTGACCATTCTTCGAGTAAACAGCGAGATAAATCGAGTATATGATTTTTGAGAAAATAATTCATTTCTGAAACTCTCGTTTTTATTTTTTTTTTGCGCCGAATGGAGAGGTCAATTTTCAATTTTCTGAAAATATATCTCTATGCGTCACGAGAGAATGAGAAATATTTGCTTGATTTATAAAAAAAACTTGCGAAAACCTCAAAAAAAGGCAGAACGTAATTGGTTGAAATTGATCAAGAGTTTATAAAAATAGTGATACTTATAACAAGGAAACCAGTTTGAGAGAAACAATAAAACAGGGAAAGAAGAGTGGATGCTGCATGGGAAGAGAAATGATAAATAAACTACAATAAAAGTGAGGTTAATTGATATGTTAGACATGGAAAAATTATCATCGCCACGACGAGAAAGACGACGGTTTGTTGGCGTTCGCCGAAGATCCTCCTCCAAAAATCGATGAGCTCGATGCGGCTGGCGTTTGAGCTCCTCCTCCAAAGATCGAGGTATTTGCTTGCTGATTCTGTGTAGTGGTACCACCTCCGAACAGTGACGACGTCTTCTGACCAGTGGCGAATTGTGCGAATCCACCGGTGGCAGGCGCGTTTGGTGATGATGATACAGCTCCTCCGAAAATGGAAGCATTCTTGCTCAACCCACTAGAACCAGATGCCGCGCCTCCTCCAAATGGTTTGGATCCGAAGACTGGTTGAGATCCGAATTTCGGTCCAGCACCGAACACAGACGAGGTACTGGTAGAAGCCGCCGGTTGGTTCGTACTTGGATTAGCGAAAGAGAAAGAAGGCTGAAAACAAATTATGAGCATCGTTACATTCAGAATCTAAACTCTTACCTTTTGTTGTGTCTGCTCTTGAGGCTTGGCGCCACCTCCAAAAAGCCACGAGCTGTTTGTTGTCGAGGTAGTTGAAGGCTTCGGTGCGAACGGGTTGTTCCCAGATGATGAAGTGTTTGTCGATCCTGAGTTCCCAAGACCACTCATAAATCCTCCTGGTCCTCCACCGCTGACCACCGAATCATCCTCCATACCATCATCTACATTGGGAACAGTTGGAGCGGTTACACCACCTCCGAAGACTGAAGAAGGCTTAGCCGGAGCACCTGACCCGAATGAACCGAAACCAGTGGATTTGGCGGGTGCCGGAGCCGCGCCTGTATTGAATGAGAATGATACCGCGGATGCTGCAGATGGGGTGTTTTGAGCCTGTGTTGCCTGAGCATTCTGTCCGAAGTTTCCAAAGGGAGAGCTCGCCGCTTTGGCACCGCCTCCGAAAATACTTGATGTGTTTGAAGTCGATACTGGAGTTGTTTGAGCAGCTGCGCCTCCAAAAATACTCGATGTCTTCGCCGCCGTTACAGGAGTGGCTTGGGCGGAACCTCCGAAAATGCTAGAAGTGTTCGTAGAACCTGGAGTTTGTTTTAATCCTCCTCCGAAGATTGATGACGTCGATGTGGTTGTGCTTGGGGTAGAATTAAACGCTGGAAAACAAAACCACAATCATAAGAACAGAGGAGTAAGTACTTACAGAAGCTAGCAGTTTTCGGTGTCGACTCCTCTTTCTTCTCCTCTGCAGCTACTGGAACGGTTTTAGGTGTTGTCACTGCTGGAACACTCGCTTCTGGAACGACCTTTGCTTCTTCAGCTTTCGGAGCCTCTTCTTTCTCCTCTTTCACTTTCGGCACTTCCTTAACTGGTTCCTTGGGTGTTTCAGTTGCCGGTTGTTCTTCTTTCACTGCTGCTGCTTCTGGAGTCACTTTCGGTGCTGTCTTTGCGGGCTCCGGTGGGCTTAATGTAAGGGAAGAATTGAAAATTGAAGACTTTTCTGGAGCCAGTAGAGATGAAGTTCCTGTCGACGCTTGTGAAGTTTTGGATCCGAACAGGCTTCCAGAGAAAATGGAAGACGACATTGGAAGGGAAGCAGACGGTTTCTGCTCGTTCACTTCTTCCTTCTTAACAGAAATGCTTGGTGTTGCGATAGTTGAAGTGGTCGTGGTTGTGGCAGGCTTTGAAACAGGCACAGATATCACTGGAGCAGAAGTCACCGGTTTCGCGGGGGTCTCAACAGTGACAACTACTTTCTGAATGATTGGCGGTTCATCTGCCTGTGTCGCCGCATCTGATTTCTTGGAAGTGGAGCAATCCGTTGTTGGCAAGAATGAAGAAGTGGTCATTACTCGTCTTGGCGTCATACTCAATTTGAGAATAGCGTTTGAAAGATTGGAAGTGTCGATTGGATCATCCTTCTTTTTACTAGCTACTGATACCTTCTTGTACGATTCGACATTCACATTTCTCGTTTTAACTGTTCCTCGTTTTTGAATTCGGGCAACCAAAGCTTGTCTGGCCTTGACGATATCAGCATCAGATATAGTGGCACGTTGCGGTGCATCTCCCTCCAGAATACTCATTTCCGAGGGCTGATGTATCGTGGTGTTCTTCTTATTCGCGTTCTTACTCGCTCCTTTTGATGCCTCCCGTCGGAATCGCACGAATTCCAATTCAGTCTGTTGAATTTTCTCTCGTGTATCAACAATAATCTTCGATACGTTCCGAAGCACTTTGAGTGCAACATCTGATTCAGCGCCGCTTCGGAGTTGATTGAGATTCGAGTTGTGGCGGAGTGGAGAGAGAACAGCTTGCTTCCGAAGAGACTCTTTTTCATTCAAAGTCATTTTCAACTTCTTCATTTTGTCGCAACACTCTTCAAAGTTGTTTTTCAATAAATCTGCTGAGGTTTCCAACTTGTTGAATCTCATCAACTTTTCCGTCTCTGACATGTTCCTGAGCTTTTCGAGAACTCTTTCTCCATCTTCAACACCTGTCACTAATTCCATTTTCTCATCAATTTCAAAATCCATCTCCTTGACTGTATGCTGTGTTCTATCGGACATCCGTTCAATCGCCAGTATCAAATATCTGAGCTCATCCATTACTTCTTTGGAGTCACTCAACGAAGACTTTACAGTTTCTGCACATTCTCTAACTGTTGATTTCAAAGTTCCGACTGCGAACGACATCTTCATAATAGAATCTTTCGTAGTTGACATTGTCTTGTTCATAGCCACAACTCGTTCTACGAGAACTTTCTTTTGTGCTGCAAGCCGTTCTGCTTTCTTGTCTTCTGGAGTGTGAACTTCCACAGGAGGCGAACTTTCCGTTTTGACCGGTGTCGCGAGAACAGGAGCTGCTTTTGGGGTTGAAACCAAGGAGGGCGCAGCGGCTGGCTTACTGATTCCCAAAGGAGTCGATGGAGTCGGGGTTGAAGTCAATCCGAAAAGTCCACCAGTCTTTGGGGCCGCCGACGAGGCAAGAGATGGTGGAATAGCAGATGTTGTCTTTGGAGTGGCAGAGATCGGCTCCAATTGAGATTTCTGCTCGAAAATGGTTGATGGTTTGGCAGTCAGCTGAGAGAATGGTGATGTGGCTGCTGGTGCCACTGTTGTCTCAAACTGCTGCTTTGATAATCCAGCAATCGGGATACACTGGCTCGCACTAGAAAAAAATAAATAAATGATTATTTTTATAAATGATTATTTTTGTAAAAAGCAGAAAAAACCTACATTTGGCATGGATTATGAGCTGGGAATGTGCTAATTATATGATGAGCGGTCAGAATACCATCGTTTGTGAGGCACATAACCAGTGGAGAGGGGCGGTGCTTCTGTGATCCATCCGGTTCTAGAAACGAAATAGTTTTAAAGTTTTGCTGGATGAAGATGAAACTCACTGAGCAAAACCTCTTCTGTCATCGATCGATCAATAGCAAGTCCAATTGGAATTGTGTCTTTTCCACTTGCTGTGGTTGGAAGATAAATACCTTCACCCTCGACGGAAACCCATGTTTGCCAGTCCTCTCGCTTTCCAACCGTTGATATTTCACTGGTTTTAGAGTTTCCGACAATCACTACATTCCAGTCGACAAGTATTGCCGTCGCTGGAAACAGTTGTGGAGGAAGCGGCCATTTTGAAGAGGAGTACGAAAGTTCATGGTACTGCATCCATTCCGTCTTCTTATCCTTCTTACATCTCATCAGATATGCGTCGTGATCTGTTCCTCTTTCAAATGATACAAGCCATTCTGTGGTTGCAAGCCAACAAAGTCCTGTGACTTTCCCATACGCCGGATTGTGCTCTGGACCGAACTGACTCCGTACAACATCTAACTCTGGCTTCAGTTGAACAATTTTTCCTAATGAATCTCCAATCGTCAACTGTTTTCCTTTCGGACTCCAACTGATTGCTGTTGTGATGGCTCCAAGTTTACCGATTCCGATGAGTGTTTGACTTGATGGATTCTGAGGGCTAATCTTCGCAACCATGATACTTCGATCTGTTGATGCGGCAGCAAATGTGTCGGGGAAAGCAGGATTCCATTCGAGACAACTACCCTGATTGGTTTGTTCGGTGCCGACGCGTGTGGAGCATAGAGATTTGAATGGACCAGTATTCGGAGAAGTGCACAGCGTTTTGATGTCGAACACTTCAACGGAAACATCGTTGTTTCTGGTGTGAAGAACGGCAAGAAGGGTTCCGTCCGAATTGATTCCCATATCGTTGACCTGCTCCACTCCAGCCAAATTTACGGTTTTGACATCGAGTTCAGTCACTTCGACATTCATATTTTCCCGTGTCAACTTGTAACTGATGAGACTTTTTGTGGGGAAACATACCATCTGGAAATGCATATCATTAAATTTCCATTCAGTTTTTGGAACAACGTTTTACCTGATTGGCAGTAACCAAAGCAAAAGTCACGCCGAGTTGTGATGACGTTGCGAGACGATTACGAACGATGGCTCCATCAACCGATGTTCCAGGCTTCTCAGAAAACAATCGAAATTTTCTACACGTGTGAAAGTGGAAATCAGTGACCTGCGACACGTCATGTGCCACTTCATCGTTTGACATTTCTGAAATGATTTAAATTAATTCAGATTTTAAAAACACAACGAAAAATGGCAGAAGGAGCTGGTGCCCCGATTCCGAAGCCCGCCGTACCGGTAGATTATAACAAACAACTGGCAGAGGTTAAAACCAAGTTGATGCTTATGAAAAGAAGTATGATGGCATTGAGACAAGAGTTGCGTAACCGAGCAGAACTATGGGAAGCGGCGCTGGATGAAATTGAGATACTGGAAGGATTGGTTTGTGTTGCGCTTTTGACTTTATGCTTCAATTGTAACTTTTCAGGCTAACGAGGCAAAAATGCAAATGAATAAGGAAATAGATAAGATAAAGTATGAGAAGAAAAATGGAACTCTGAAAAAGACTGATGGAAAACCAAAAGGAGCGGGTAAAAATGAGAAACAAGAAGACGATGACAATGATGACGTTAACGATATCAATGATAACAAATAGTCAGCCAAAATTCTCGAAACTTTTTCTCAAATTCCAGCTATAAAGATGAAAAAAACTCGAGTTCATTGAATAAATTCGAATGAAACAAAAAAAATGTTTTTGAAAATGCGCCAATGCACAAATATTGCGCCAGCGACGAGAAACGCGCACGTGTTTTCATCGAATAATTTCGCAAGACCTCCGTTAGTATAACCGATTTCGCTTCGATTTCTGTTGGTTTTTCCTCGTGAAATTGCTTCAAAATGGCACCAAGAGGACCAACTCCAGACAAAGCGAGACTTGGTCTGCCTGATAGATGGTTACACTGTCCGAATACCGGAACGGTTGGTGGAAAATTGTGACTTGATGTGTGATCACATTTTTCTGAGCTTTCAGGTTGTAAACAATCTTTTCTTCCCGTTCAAAACGCCACTTTGTAAAATGTACGATCCACAAATTGCCGAGAAAAGGCTCCAATTTCATCCGGCTGATGTTTTCAAAAGCCCCTACGTGCAAGGTCGAAGAATTGGCCTCTGGATAGATCTCACAAAAACCGATCGATATTACTTTTCTGAAGAAGTACAAATATATAACACAATAGTTGGAAAAAAGGGCAATCTTTTCAGGTTACAGAGAAAAATTGTATATACAAAAAGATACCAATGGCTGGACGGGGGATGTCTCCAACGGTGGAAGAAACGAAACAATTCGTCGACATTGTACAACAGTTTCATGCTGAAAATCCAGATCTTCTAATTGGAGTTCATTGTACACACGGGTTCAACAGAACTGGCTTCCTTATTGCTGCCTATCTGTTTCAAGTAGAAGTAAAAAATTTGCATTAGAATTCTGTTCAAAAATTTGTTTCTTTTAAGGAATATGGTCTTGATGCTGCAATAACAGAGTTCTCATCAAGTAGGCAGGGAGGAATTTACAAGCAGGACTACTTTGATGATTTATATGAACGTTACGAACCACATGAAACTGATAGGCTTGTTGCTCCAGAGAAACCAGATTGGGAACGTTCTGAAGGGAATGGTGCCGCGTTCCATTCCGTCGATAATGGAGCTTCTGACAGCAGTCAAAATGCAGCCAACATGAATGGTGAGTATATTAGAATTTCATTAAAAAAAAACATCAGTTTTTGCTATAGGTAATTCAAATCACAATGGCAACAGACAGGACAACAAAGGAGCGTCTGGTGACAAGCAGTTCATGGATGGTCTTGTAGATGGTGTCACATGGTGTCAAGATGCAGGAAAGAAAAGCATGCTTCAAGCTAAAATTCAAGAGCTTTGCAAGTATAACAAACAAGGCTTTCCCGGTCTTCAACCGGTCTCCTTGAGTCGCGATAATATAAAACTGTTTGAAGAGGAATCGTATATGGTCTCGTGGAAAGCCGATGGAATGAGGTGAATATTTTTTTTTTCTAGAACCATGACTTCTAAGAGCTATTAATTCAGATATATTGTGTACATCAACGACGGAGAAGTGTACGCATTCGACCGTGATAATGAAGTGTTCGAAATCCCAAATCTCGATTTTGTTGGAAACGATAATTCACCATTAGATGGCACATTGGTAGATACGGAAGTTATTATTGATGAAGTGAGAAAAAAAAATAAGATGGAGTTTAAACAAGTTTTCATTTCAGGTCAATGGAGTCAAGCATCCCCGTATGTTGATTTATGACATCATGCGACATAAGGTAAAAATAACAATGACGAAGTAAGCATTCATTTGAAAATTCAGGGAGTCAACATTATGAAAGAACCATTCATTAAACGTTTCGAAATCATCCAAAGGGAGATTATTGATAAACGAACAGCTGCATTCAAATCAGGTCGTCTTCATCATGAAAAACAGATCATGTCTGTCCGGCGAAAAGATTTCTATGATTTGAAAGCTACCGAAAAGTTGTTCTCATATGAATTCAAGAGAAATGTGAAACACGAAATCGATGGATTGATCTTCCAGCCAAAACACAGGGTAGAATATTTTAAATTGATTTGTTATCAAATGTTTGTTTCAGCCATATGAAACTGGAAGATGTGACAAAGTACTCAAATGGAAACCACCTTCTCACAACTCGGTTGATTTCCAATTGAAAATTGAAAAGTATGTGACTTTAGAAGAGAAATATCGAACAAAACTGATTCCCAGATTCTGTGGAGAAGGAATGCTGCCTGAATGGATTGGATTTTTGTATGTGCAGAATCAAAGAGAGCCATTCGGTCAGATGAAAGCAACCGCTTCTCTTAAGCAATACAACAATAAAATCATCGAATGCACTTTAAAAGTGAATGAGCGTGGACAGGTAATAGTCAGCAGCACATTTGCTTTTTATATTTTCGCTTCAATATATTCCCCCTTCAAGTTTCTTGGAATTATTAATAACTGGTTATTGTTCAGCCGATGGGTTGGGAATTCATGCGAGAACGTACGGACAAGTCACTGCCGAATGGATTACGAACTGCACAAAATGTGTTGGCGACGATGCTGCAGCCAGTAACAGAACAGTACCTGTTAGAGTGAGTTTTGCATTTAAGTTTAAAATTTATGCAATTGAAAAATTACAGGCATATAAACAGAGCTATCGCACGGAAACGACATTTGATGGAGCAACAACAACAACAACAGAATGCGAAGAGACAACGTGTATAGCCCTGTGCATCCCAATGATAATTCTCTCTTGTCCACTTCGCTCTTTCATAATTCTAACCCTACTACGGTTCCCATAATTAAAGTCAAACTTTAACAACTACTTTATTTTCCATTTCATCCACCCCCTCTTGTTGATCTACTATTCTTCTTTATTCCTTCAGATCTGATCAGTACTTTATAGTCATGAACTAGTTCAAATTTTTATTCATTTTATATCAGTGAAATGTTTTAAGGATATTATAGGTTATACAGAAACTGGAAATGGGTCATTTATGGATCGAGATGAAATTGCAGGGATATTGTGTCGAAATCGTATTGAGCGGTGTTTCCGACCCGGGGTAGAGGTCTATTCTGGGATGCAGCAAACCTATGAATGAACAGATTCAATTGGTACTTCAATAACATACTTACGAAGCATACGTAGGAAACAGTTTAGTCCATAGAGCAGCGGTGTGTTCAGCTGCCCAAAAAGGTTCTAGAACAGAATACCTGTATGTGAGAATGCGAATTGGTATGAACATGCTGACTATTAGATGTTGAAATTCCTCATTTGTCGTGAAAATGTTGTCATCATTCTGATACAAGTAAACGAGTGGCTCTGTGTACTCTTGCCTCCATGGGGCCAAACCAAATGCAAAACGTGGCACCCAACCATTGAGGTTATCTGCTTCTTTACAATAATCTGCTAACGACTCTCTGAATGCGACAAACTCTTCATCTTCAATCTGAAAATGTTTCACTTGACAAAACTGATTTTTGAACTTCCGCGTTTTATCACTCGAAACGCGCACAAAGGGCGGCTGGCGTGATTCCTATCGCTGGCGCACATCACGTGACGAAAATTTTTTCGCTTTATCTTTTTCAACTAATTTCCAGTTTTTCGCCGTTTTTATGCCTTTTTTCCTCAATTTCGCAATTCAAAAAAATTATTGGTGTATTTCAGGTAAAAATGCGCATTGAAAAATGCTACTTCTGTTCTTCTCCGATCTATCCGGGACACGGAATTCAGTTTGTCAGAAACGATAGTACAGTGAGTTTTTGTTTCGGTTCTACTGGGCTCTAAATTCTAAGTTTTCACACCGATGCAAATAGAAAACATTTGTGGTGATAAAAATACACCATCTACATTCCAGGTGTTCAAATTCTGCCGCTCCAGATGTAACAAACTGTTCAAGAAGAAGAAGAACCCAAGAAAGCTTCGTTTCACCAAAGCATCCCGTCGTGCACGCGGAAAGGAGCTCATCAACGACGCCACACAACTCCTTGAGCAGCGCCGCGATGAACCAGTCAAATATGAGAGAGCACTTTTCCAGAAAACAGTTGAAGCTGCTAAAACTATTTCTGCACTAAAAACGAAAAGGTAAAAAGAAAACCAATCGTTCTCAGAGTCAATAAATTATTCTTTTAGATATGGGAACTTGATCAGAAAACGCTTGCAACCGGGAAAAATTGTACAAAAGAAGGGACTTCTTGCGAAGGTCGACAAAAAGATGCATCTCATTCGGGCTCCAGTGGCGAACAAGGAAGGAATCAAAACAAGGGAAGCGGCGAAAGAGAAGAAAACCGCAGAAGCCATGGAGACCAATTAAGTCGTCAACTTTTACTTTTTATTCATTGTTATTTGTTTCTTGTTGTTCCCTCTCTTACTTTTGTGAATACACTCGGATTTACGGTTTTAGTCTCATTTAACACATTTCTTTGGAAGGGCGCAAGCAACTAGGACTTCAGACAGTTAGGCGTGATGATCTTTCACTAAAGACGCAAGAAATCAAGGTCATATCAGGAACTCTTCACACTCCCAATCTAAAGCCTACCGTCGACTGCATGTCATCCCGGACATGGTCCCTTAAAACGATAATATAATCAGGCAGTAAGCCACGTTCGGCTCGAAAATCCTCGATCATCCATCGTGTGACTCGTCGAATGATGACTGGGTCAATGTGTGGAATCGTGGCTTTTTGGAAATGAAAGTACTCGGTGAAGTGCTCAGCTACCCGCGTACCATTGAAAGTGAACTGAATAAGAAAGTCATTAGAAGACAATGAATAGATGATGTACCACAGCAGTGCTCGGATTATTATAGACACCCGGAGTCTGCGGATCCACAGTTCCATGAGTGATTGTATAACCGATGAAGAGAGTGTTCGTGTTGGCGCCACGTAGATTTCGCCTGGAACTCGTAGATCAACATGTTTCAACTCATCTCAACTCACATATACTGATGAGCACCGTTCCGGGGCTCTGGAACTTGCCGCCGCCGTCGACGCTCCAACGCGAACATTTTCTGAAAACTCCTGTTATTTTTTTACTTCTTTCTACAGTAACCATTGAACAGGTAACTGGAAAGATACAAAAGACGATAAGGAATGTGGGGAGGATAATTTCAATGAAATAGACACAGACAGAACGTCTCTTTATTGCGGCGGCGGAAGTCTTCTTTCGATTGTGAAGAGAGGAAGAAACAGACCGCGTGGCTGTTTGTATGTATTAGTGGGACAGCATCATGGAGGAGAAGGAGAAGAAGCATCAGAAGCAGCAAAAGATGATATGTATTTATGGTATCAATACGTCATCTGGGAGAATGATTGCAATCGAATGCCTGGAGATACTTCTCTTTTGAAAAAACCTTCTTGTTATCGTATCGTTTTACTAGACTATAAAAGGGGAAACGACATGATAAAAAGATCTTAGGGAGGACATTGTCAACCAACAAAGATTCTTTTCGACGCAATTTCATCGAAAGAAAAAGTGAATTAACAAACAGTTATTCGCTGGCGGTTTTATTGATAACACAAAACGCTTCTATGCTGCAACCAACTAAAAAAAACTAATACACTAATAGGGAAAAGTCACGTGGTCGATTGATAATAAAACGAGATGATGAAGAGAGGGACACTGAAAAAAGGTGAAAAATCACAGAAATTCCGAAGGAGAACCGTAAAGAATCTTATCAGTTTCTCCACACCGTGTCGCGGGGGTCGGACGGACGGTCACGGTTTTTCTTGTTTTTCCCCTCTAGATTGATTTTCTGCTCTTTGACCGATGATTCTGGTGGAGGGGGAGGAGCTGATGGTAGGGATTTCTGGAAGTGAGCATTATTGTGCTCAAGATGGTTTATCTAATGTTTTTTTGAAGAAAAGTTGGGATGGGAATGGGAAGTAAACTTCGAATCAAGACAATTACGGTAGATACTCAATTGCTATTGGTGTGATCAACTGCTATGTTGCTATCGTCTCAACTGCTATTTTGGGTAGATACTCATTTGCTATGTATCTCTACTGCTATTTCTCAACTGCTATGGGGGTGATCAACTGCTATGTTGTAACTGCTAGTGTCTCAACTGCTATGGCTATAGCATTTGATCCATAGCAGAAAAGCCAAATATAGCAGTTGAGACGATAGCAATAGCATTTGATCACACCAATAGCAGTTGAGATATAGCAGTAGGGATACATAGCAGTTGAGTGTTTGTCCTATATTTGGCTCTTCTGCTATAGATCAACTGCTATTTTCACCACTTTTGATGTCTCAACTGCTATGACCTTGACCAAACCATGTATTTTAAAAGAAAATTGACAATCACTCGTACCGCTCATTCCTATCTTTGGAAAACTCCTAGATCAAAATTAAGAGAGCAATTTTTTACTCATAGAGTCCTAAGTAGAGTAACCGCACCAGAAACGAAAAAGAAACTATCAACCTCTATTCCACCATAAAAAAAACCTCAGACACAAATCCACACCGTCCCTTCATTCTGTCCCGATTCATATGTTCCCCCTCATTTTTTTTCTTTTCATCAATTTCACGTATATTTTTTACGTAAATAAATCAATCAATCAATCAATGACTTTAGAAGTTCCTCCATAGCAGGAGAGCCATATATAGCAGAAGAGCCAAATATAGCAGTTGAGACGATAGCAATAGCAGTTAATCACACCAATAGCAGTTGAGATTTAGCAGTAGATATACATAGCAGTTGATTATTTGCCCTATATTTGGCTCTTCCGCTATAGATCAACTGCTATTTTCTCCACTTTTGATGTCTCAACTGCTATGGCTATAGCAGTTGATCCATAGCAGAAGAGCCAAATATAGCAGTTAAGACACTAGCAGTTACAACATAGCAGTTGATCACACCAATAGCAGTTGAGTATTTGCCGACAGTTACTATGTACCAAAGAGCGTTCAATGTTCCACCAATAAATCATAAAGTCATTGGCTTGCCTCGAGCAACAAAAAATAATAAACATTGAGAAATCTGAAACTTTTGCTGGCCAGCAATACACTGAAAGTTTTATAGTGTTCAACTTTTCCAATCCTATGCTTCTGAATGATTCTGAATGACTGTAGAAGGGTCAAGAAAAGAAGGAAAACTTCAAAACTATAAAAATACTGCTTCTGATCAAATCAAAGAATTAAAAATAACATAGAGAAAGAATTGTTTCTTATGAAGCAAAGTGGAAGAACTTGTGCATCTAATAAATCAAATCGGGATAAAAATAAAAATAGAATCGAGAAATAGAAAGATCATCAAATCTTGAACCTTCATGACGTTCAGATCTCTGTTTTTTCCTGATCAGACTGAATTCGGCCTTAGTAACAAATTAATCGATGCGAAGATATAAGTGCGAATCAAATTGCTCCACAAAGTTGAGTGGTGAAAAATCTACAGTAACTTTTGGTTTTCAGTAGATTTTAACCGACTTTGAGCATGTGCCACATGGTCAAATAATTCTCTACAGCTTAAAAATTTTTTTGAGTGTATCAAGCATAGCTAGATTTTCATTTTTGTAGTTGACAACTGAATTGAAGTCCTTTTTTCAAAACTACAGTAATCTAATTCACCAAACCCACCACAAACCCATTTCTTATCTTAGATTTGGTTGTACAATACAACAAGAAAGACGAAAAAACTTTAAAAAAAAAAGAAAAAACATTTTGGGCCCGAAAGGAATCGAACCCGACCCACACTTCCTCAAAAACAAATGCGCTAACCACACGGCCACGGCGTTCTTTTGCCATTTGTGGTGTGTAGGGCAGCCAGGAAAGTGGGGGTGTTCGTAAATGTGGATAGAGAGTGGGGTGAGAAGCACATGGCTGACTGTAAGCGCATGTGACACCGAATCACCGTAAGATCTGATCCTTCACCGCAATAATCACAATTATTGTCAACAGAACCGAAGCAACTAGTTAAAACTAAAAAAGAAAGTTAGAGCTGAACTATTCAATTGTTTTGTATAGCTGCATCAACCAATAATAAATTGAAAGGATGGTGATCGATAAAATGCTAAAAACATCTGAATAAGGGTCAGACCATGAAGAAGAGTTTTAATTTATACTCACAGGGGAATCAGAAGAAATGACGAAATCTTATTCGAGAATTCACCGATGAGAGGTACTTAATTGAACTGATTTATTTCAAATGAGAATTGAGAAGACATTTTGATTTATTGATGGGATTCTGATTCGTTTTGAACAATAGCCAGCAATTGATTACGGTCAGAATTGGTTCTTCCTTTTCGTTGCTGCTTTCGATGCAAAACAACGGTATGTTGGACTTCATAAAATGTTTTTTTGAAAAGGTTTTCGATCGCAGCATCCTAATAATTTGAATTAATCAAAAATCTTTCGTATTATTTACAAGTTTATTCAATAAAAAAGTTATTTTTAGAAAAAAAAAGAAATATACATTATTAAAAGGGTGGATTACAATGAAATATGAGAGAAACGAGCCAGTCGCATACAAGGAAATTATTTGATACAATAAATTGAAGGGACAAATTGGGAGAAAATATTTTTTCTCGGGAAAAAAATAAAATCAGTTGTCCGGAAAAATCCGGACTTGGAACTAGGTTAATAAGGAAGAGAGAGCAAAAAAAACTAGAAGGGAACGGGGAAATTAGTGGTCCAGGACCGGGTCAGCAACTAGGTTAAAGGGAGAAAATATGGGGAAGTGAAATTAGGAGAGAGAATGGGGGACAGGAAAATATTGAAGACAAGATAATTAGGCGATTCGAATATTCTTGAATAATTAGAAGGGAACGGGGAAATAAGTGGTCCGGGACCGGGTCAGCAACTAGGTTAAAGGAAGAAAAAATGGAAAATCGAAAGTCAGAGAGAGAATGCGGGACAGAAGAATACTGGGGACAATTAGGCAATTCTAATATTCTTGAAGCATGAATTCTGGTAGTTGAGTCTCTCAGTGATCGCTCTCCAGTCGAACTGCATGCCATTCTCTGTGTGAACCATTGGGACTTCACCACCCGTCTCGACCATGAGCCTGGAAAACTTTTTTTTGAAAACAAAAATATATCGTGTATAAAAACTTACAACTTCCACTCCCTGAACAAATCAGCACCTCTCTTGGCGTAGTCATCAGCTGCATATATTGATTCCGGAAGAGACACGACGCTCGTTGAGACCTGGCGAGCACACGAAAGAGCTGCCAATAACCTGACGATCTCGTCGTTTTTTGTGAATACTTTTTGGTTTATGATTGTGTGAACAGCTATGAATTGGGCAGTTCCTTTCAACGGGCAATGAGATACGAAGAGCATCTCATTGCCCGCTTTCTTCACCACGACTGTGTCCACAGCGAGGAGGGGAGACACGTTTTTGATGACCCCTGAAAATTGAGAATTTGAAATTCTGAAGTCACCATCTAATGTTAGTGCTCACCTTGCTCGTCTCTTTGATAGAGACGATTTGCATGTCTCTTTGTGATGACCAGAAGAGCAATCGCTGGCTGAGTCACCACAATATTTTTCTTCTGCTCCTTGAAGAACTTATTCTTCTCCTGCACGAACTCCGTGACAGCTTGCTCAATCGACGGAAATTCATCGTCGTAGACCATCTGATGCTGTCCCTCGGACACACCGTCTCTTAGGATGATGATGCTGGAAGGAGCCTTGTGGTGGGAGATTCCGTACTTGTTCAGAATGTCCTTGGTCTTCTCCTTGAGGATTTGTTCATCAACACGTTCGTGACGAGACGATTGGTAGGCAAAGTCTCCGATGAACATCTCTCGAGACTTGGTGGAGTTGTAGGCGAACTGAAATTTTCGTGTTTTTTAAAAATTTTTGTGTTTTTCTGGTTTTCGATTAACAAAGGAATGTTTTTCTCATGCAGGTTAGGAATTTTCTATAAATTAGTGAGTGAATTCTGAAATTTCCAGCCCTCACTGGGGCTTGAGAGTCTGGAAATCTTAATCTGAAATCGCCACCTCAAAGGGGGCGGGGCCAGATATTCAGATTAAGGTTTCCAGACTCTCAGGCTCCAATGAGGGCTGGAAATTCCAGATTAGGAGCATCTACTCAAAAAAAAAAACATCCTTTTGCAAGATTTTTTGTCATTTCACTCACCCCTACACAGCTCGGCTCCTCACAGAACTCTCCTTTCACATAAACTTTTCCAGAGGAGTGGCAAACATCGTAGGAGATGATGAGAGTGTTGGACTGGTCTCCATACAGATGAGCACTGAAAAAAATCTTGAAATCAAAGTTCAAAAAGTTTCAAAGCTTACATCATTGCATCCGGTTGCACCTTGTGACTCATTCCTCCACGCTTCTGATTGAACTTCAGAAGGAAGTTCGTGAGAGTGGCGCCTCCACTGAAAACATGCAAATTTTGTTGGGAATTCGTAAGAATTAAAAAAAACTTACATTGGTTTTTTGAGAGACTTGTCAATGGACATTTGTTGGGTGACCACTTCACAGAGGCGTTCTTGAAGTTTCAGGACTCCGTGGGTCTGAGAGGTGCTGTGATCGATGTAGATCACTACTGGCTTCTCGTTGGCAGGGAGATTTTTGAGAGTTTCGAGCTTCTGAAATTCAGGGAAGATTAGATTTGGAATCTGGATTTTTATGCTGTAGCTCAACCCTATAACCAAAAAGTCTTATGTCAAACTGATTATACCACGTTGTTTAGTTCAACTCACCATTCGAATTGCTTCTCCTGCACTGACTCCCTCTCCGAACCTTGCACCGAGATCTTCAGTTCCGCTGACCGTGATCACAAGTCCAGTTCCTCTAGCTGCCATCGATTGGAGTTGTTCCTTGACATTCTCCACTTTTCCTCTAATACTGCCTCTCTGTTCTTCTGAATTCAGGTGCACCGAATTGTAGAGGATCAGCACCTTGAAAGGACTGGCTGGTTCGAAGAACTTTGCTCCCGCTGGCTTGATCCACTTGGCCTGGAAGAATTGAATTAATACCAAGTTTTTTGTTCAAAACTAACCGATTCCCGATTCACCATCGCTTGGACTACTCTATCTTTGGAGTCCTTGTAGAGAATCGTTGGAGCTGGGACTTCGACAGCTTGAACTGTGATCGGAGTCGGCAGAATCTGGGCACCAAATGAGGCGAGCGTCGGGTTTGGAGATAGAAGTTTTGCAGCCTGTCCAACGGCAGTGGTCTGTGCAAACCTGACCCCCGGAACTGGACATGTCGGTGGGCTGCCATGCTTCGGCATCAGCTTCTGATCGGGAAGAACTCTCAGATTTTCGATCGGAAAACTGAAGACTTTGTACTCCCTGGTTCTTCGATCTCGAATGCGTGTCTGAATTGCAGGCCAGTTTTTATTGTATTGTTCGACAGGACGGTGTGCAACTTCGGCACTTCGGGCCAAGACTGAGTGGCCATCGTAAGTGAGTTTGGATATCGGAGTCGAAGATAGCCCATGGATAGTTATCACTTGATTGGAATAAGTCGTGCCCACTTTCAACCCAGACAGGTACCGTTGAGCTTGGTAGATATCGTTGAACTTGACGCGTTTTTCCAGTGCACTGAGGGGACCATTATCGAAGAAACGGGTAGTTTTGTCTGAAAATAAAAAAAATTGGTTAATTGCAAAAAGCTCTTGGTTAACTTACATTCCATAACAATGTGAACAGCTCCCTTTCCATCTCCACCTTTGGCAATTTTGAGTCCAGCACCAATTCCATTCATCTTATGGACTCCATTGTCTGCTGCTCCTTGTGGTTTCTCGAACATCTCCGTTCCATTATCCACGACAACAAATCCGTTCCTCTTTGCTTCTTGATGCATCACCTGCTGGAGCATTTGAGTCACCGGACAAGAAGCACCATTCAGATTCTCCTGTAGAACGTCCTGAGTGTCCAGAGTGGGTTGTTGTGTGTTGCGCTCAATGAGAATGTTGAGTGTGCCATGCTCATTTCTCGGGAACAAAGTGCTTCGAAGGTTCTGTGGTAAGTCTCCAGAGTTCAGGAAGAATGCTCTTCCAGCCAGCTCCTGATTCGAAGAATTGTAGAGGCTGAGTGCTCCGTCGTAGCTTATGTTCTTGAGATCCATTCGATCATCTTTAAGAAGGCCGGTGATGAGTTGGAAGAGAGAATTCTGCTGTTGTTTGTCGGCTCCTCTTGCTCCGACTATTTCTGTGACTCTCCCATCAACGTTCTTCGAGACAGTGACGTCGTAGCGGCGATTGGTGTGCTTCTTTATCTCCATACGATATGAGTTCGTGATCACCGTTTTTGATCCAGTTGAGGTGAGTGGAGTCAGTGGTGATGGTGGCTTGTATGGAGCGGAGACCTTCTTCTTCTTCTGCTCCGAAGTCGATGGAACAATCGATGGCTTTTCGATGGTGACGGCGAGAGCAGCCACTTCAGAAGTTGGTGGAGCAGCTGGTGGAAGATTGTCAGCTGAAACAGCTGAAAAATAAGAATCTCAATAATGTCAGAAGGCACAGAATCAGTTAAAAAACCTACCAGGAGTCTCGACTTCCTCTTCTACGACTGGATTGGCTTCCGCCTCGGCACGAAGTTTTGCAGCTCTTTCTGCTGCGGCGAGCTTCTTATTATTCTTAGATGGCATGATGTTTGCCTTTCAGAATGTTGGCTTGAATAACTGAAAGTAGGAGTAGTTGAGTTTTGATACGGTACAGAAAACGGTACAGAAAAGAGAGAGAGAGAGAGAAAAAGAAAAGGATAAGCTACACGATTTGTCATGCAGCTCTATAAGAGGTTTTTTGAAGGAAACACGAAGTAATCGCTGACGCATAAACAAAGTCGTTTATCACTGGAGGAGCTGCACCAAATTCTCCATTATGAAAAAATCCATCAATTCGAAAAGCAGAGAAGTGAGGTTTCGAAAAATATAGTCTTTTTTATGAGAGTCAAAGTTTCAATCACGCTTCCCACAGATATGAATCCTCTGAAATGGAAAGGATGCTTCAATTTCGTTAAAAGGTTTTTGGCTCCCACTCCGAAGCAAATCAAAGTCGGTATACGGTGCTCTAATAGAGTTGCAGGCCTAAATGTCATGTTCGAAATTTGTTGTACGCTATCCTTTCCATGTTTGTTCACACACCCGAAAAACCTGTTTGTGGATTCTTCTATGTTGGCCAGAATCGAAAAGAAAGGTATTGAAAGTGAAAAGTGAAAAATCCATTCGATTTTTTTTTTGAAAACTTCATTGTCAAAATTGCAGAAACTACTTCCAAAAGAAAAGCAAAAAAGAATTGAGAGGTGCTGGGTTCGAACCTGCGATCGAAAATTGGAAAACAGCTGCTTTACCGGCTGCGCCACGCCGACCTCATACGAAAGTGGAGTTGAGGGCATACATAATAATGCGCCTTTTCTGCCTCTTGAACACCTTCTCTTCAGGCTGACTGGGTATAAATTGTACGTTTTGAATCGCGACTAACTAAACAAAACAGGTTAAAACTAATATGTTTGAACTGTCACTACGAAAAAATAGACCGGGAGATGCTAATGAAAGTACTGGAGAACAGTTCTATTGACTTTTTGAACTATAAAAACGGAAAAGCTGCTCTGCTCTCAAAAAAAAAGAAATCAAAGAAACACTTCAAATAAACAAAAGCATATAGCATTCCCCTGGTCAAATAGAACGTTCAAAATCGCAACATTGCAGCTGTTTTCTCTTTCTCCCTATCATCTTTTCCCGGTTGACCTCGAAGAACCCAAAGGGCGCCCCAGAGAAAGTTCTCTCTCCCTTTTCATGTACTTCTCTCTCCGTCTAATACTCTATTTGGTTTGAATGGTATCTCTCAATGCGACGTTTTCTTAACACAGAAAAAAGAAGGTCGGCTTGCTCACACTAATAAGACTACGGGGAAGAGAGAAGCGCAGAGAAAGAAGGAGAAAAAGCAAAGAACGGTTGTGGCAAGTATCACATGTGTTCTTCAGGGAAAAGAGGGATAGAAGATTGATAGAATAAAAAAAGACCTCCTCAAAAAAATCCCTGGAGAGAAAAAGCCTGGCAGCCCGAGAGGCTGAATTGAACACTGAATGAAGTGAGAACCGGTTCTTCCCATCTATGAAAACGTCTTGCTCAGTTTAAAACCCAGGGGGGCGGAGCGTCGAAGGAGACGTTTTTTACTGGAAACTGTCAATTGGAAACGATTCTTGCACGGTTTGAAAATTGTTTGATGGATTCTGGAACGATGATGAATCATTTCGAAATATTTCATCAGAGAAATGCGGTAGTTTTTCGAGAAACGATCCGCCTTGGGATTGAAACCCAGGAATTAAAAAAGGTAACAGTATTCGAAAAATCAATAGCAATGGATGCTCCGGTCATTGCGATACTGCCTGAGACCATCTGTCCGAGGGAGATTACGTAATAATCTGTCCATGAAGATCTGCCGAGTAATGACATGTCTAATGTAAACTTGTTACCCATCGGGAGGTTATGAGCAGTACTAAAATAGAGATAGCTGCCAAATATGCGAATGGCAGGCTGAGAAAATATTTCTCACTTTTAAAAAACCGTCCTCATCCTTAGTATGACATCATATCAAATTATGAAATCGGAGAAAGGGGAATTTATGGCATGGATTTGGAGGCACACTCGAATTTCGGCTTCAAGTAGCGCGGAATGCCTTTGGATGGGACAAAATGCCGCCAGTACTGTAGTAGCCACGACATCGACGCGAGAAGCCCAAAACGCCTCACAGGTAGCAATGGATTTAAACAATTCTCTATGATTTTTTTGATTTTAAAACATGAAAAGATGTATTTGAACACGCTGAATCCGAAAAAATTGGTTTTGATACGGCTTTATTGCTCAGTTTTTGAGATAATACGATACTTGTACCAAAATCAACCAAAATTCGATGTTTTCAGCATGCTATATATTTCAAGAACTAAACGATAAAGCCCTATCGAGACCAAATTTTTCTTACTCAGCGTCTTCAAATACATATTTTCATGTAACGAAACCAGAAAAATCATAGAAAATTCGGTTGCTTCATAGTTGTTCCGCACCCGTGTCGATTCCACCGTGCCGTTTAGCAAATGTTATATAAATACCTAGTGAAGCGGAAAAAGTTCAACTTTTTACAAAATTTGAACAGAAAATACTTTTTAAAAAACGCTCTTCTTTCTCCTAATATCACAGAGGAATTGTTTTGAATGCGTTCCCGTTGTTGAAAAGTTATTTGACTTTCAAAAATAGGCACTTCATGCTGAAATAATATTCCTCATCTTTGGATTGACATCAAACAAAAAATTATGAAATCGGTGAAAACAATCAAATAAAGCTACTGATTCTTAGTGCGCGCTTGTGAGCGGAACATGTGTTGAAGAATCATTTTATGAGCACAATTAGATGTTAGCCTAGATAATGACAAGTACATAGTGTTACCGAAAAATAACCCTAAATCAATTTGATAACGATCATCACACTTTCCCCCACTGTTATGATGAATATGCTGTCATCGTACCAAGATCATAAGAGATAAAAAGCATACTTGTGAAATTGCGGCCCGTCCCGCCACAAGTATGATGAAAAGGAGTAATATTCTCCGATCATAAGAATGCGGCCATATGGGAAAGCACCCTCTCGCCATGAAACTACAGTATCCCTTTTTTAATTAAATTATGCGAATATTTTATGATGTGGGATTGAAAAATGAATAATAAAATGATCACGTGGTAATGTCTGAGAGAGGAAGCAACGAAAAGTGGGCGGAGTTGTTTTTTATTCGCATGCTATGAATATGGGCGGAGTTTATCTCTATTAGAATTGCATAGGTGTAATTCTAAAGTTAAAAGAGCCAAGAGCATGATAAGAAAATTCAAAAATCCGAATAGGAAAAATAAATTCGGTGGGAAGTAAAAATGTTCTTTTCGTACTAGTCACCGGGTCACAAAACAAATGAAGAGCAAATAGGAAGATAATTGGCGTGTTCCTTAAGGGAGCACCTGTTCACTGGATAACGATCATTCTTCCAATTAGAAGGTGCGGCATTTTGCGTCACAAATATGTGTTTTTCACCGGGGGAAAATGCCATCTGGAGTGAGATGATCATTTGGGTCTCGCCACGAAAAATTGGGAGAGAGCACCGACCTTGTAAGCCAGATTTCTGTTTTTTTAACCTTTTTTCTGGTACCCTTTCATATTCCGTTGGGTGACTTCCTGAGTCATTCAACCTGTGATTATTTGCATGACGGATTTCTCTTGCACCTAATTATAGAGTGGCTCAGTGCTCTGAGCTTTATCTCTTCACGGTGGGTGGTTTCACTTGGATAACATTCCAGAACTTTTCAGGCTGTCTTCTTAGCACCATTATTCAGTGCTCCAGTTCTCTAGCTTATTGAGATTCTCACTTCACTCTTTGGACTTTTTGGGCTCTTGGCTATCACTTGTTCCAGAACTTCCAGCTCCCTTGGGTAGCATTTCAGAACTTTTCTGGCTGTCCTTTTAGCATCACTGCTCTGTACTCCAGTTGTCTAGCCTAGTGAGATTCTCACTTTACTTTTTGGGCTCTTTGGTTCTTTCCCCAGGGCTTTTTGGCTCTTGGGCCCCATTTGATCCAGAACTTTCCCATTTCAGAGTTGTCTTTCTTATGGATTTTAGGACTTCTTAGGCTTTTCCTACTTTTGAGGCGCACCATTTCCTTTTTTTCAAGAGTTTTTACCGATCTCCACCGGATCTGTTTTTCGGTTTTCCCAAAGGAAAGCTGAATTTCCAGAAAAATAGCTATGAAAAAGGAAAGTTCTGAATCGTTTAGCTAATTTTTTTTTGGGTGGAAGTGGCCACTGTCGAATCGGTTTCCATCGGTCTCTTATCACTCATTTTTAATGATGCGACAGGAGGCGTTACCTAGTTTTTCGGCTGATAACGGATTCCTTCGAGAAGATTCTATGACGGGAAAAAGTAAAAATGAGAGAGAGAGAGAGAGAGAGAGAGAGAACGAGAGAAAATTCAAAAGTATATATACATCTGTCACTTTTGGTGACCTTCTCAATGTTTGTTTTGTAGAAAATTAGTCATAGATGAATGTTTTGAATGTTTTTCGAGTGTAACAAGTGAAAGCTGGAGGTCAGTCATTCCAGTGACTAGTGACCGCGTCCACAAGCGGTTCTATTTGAATATTTGAAATAGAGAAGAAGCAGGGAATAGGAAGCTTTAAAGGCGCATGCAGTATGATATACATATCATGCTGCAAAAGCAAGGGAATGTTTTTCTCAAGTAGGTTAGGAATTTTCTATAAATTGGTGGTCTGAAAGTAGGATTGAGTGAATTCTGAAATTTTCAGCCCTCACTGGAGCCTGAGGGTCTGGAAATCTTCATCTGAAATCGAAATGCATTGTAACTAAGGGGGCGGGGTCAGATAAAGATTTCCAGACTCTCAGGTTCCAGAAAGAGCCGAAAATTTCAGTATCAACGCACAGAAGCATCTACTTTCAGACCACCAATTTATAGAAAAATCCTAACTTGTGTGAAAAAAAAACACATTTCTATGTAAACAAGACTTTTTTGTCAGAATGAACTACTGAACACCTTCCGATTTTTTTTGAAATCAATGGCATTACACATCTCTCTGTGCTAATTTATCCGGTTTCTGATAGCAAGACATCCCTTGTGTCAGCTGAATCAAAGAGTTCATCTTGAAAAAAAATCTATTCACAAAAAATGTCTCTTGAGGTAATTCTACCTTTATTAAGAGAGTTAAGAAAAGAGTAAGAAAAAAGGGTAAAGAGAAGAAAACATTGAATTGAAAGTAAAAAACCCTCTCTTTTATACTCTATCGGGTCTCAATAAAACTCAGTAATAAACCACTCATACAGTGTCATAAACCGCAAAAGCTACATTTAAAAAAATAATACAGTACCCCTCAGAAGCTGAAATAAAATAATAAAAACAAAACATTTCAAAAACCAAATACACCGTATTTGACAAACCTGAAATCGCTACGTGAATTATGCATAAGGGCACGAGGCCAGCTATTCAGATGGAGGTTGCGAGACTCTCAGGCTCCAGTGAGGACTGGAAATTTCAGAATCCACCCAAAGGACTATCTACTTTCAGACCACCGATTTTTTGAAAATTCCTAACCCATGTGAAAAAAACATTCCCTTGTCAACACAAAGTTACTCAAGAGTTTTTGATCAGAATAAGAAAAAACAACATTTTCCGATTTCTGAAACCCCTGGCATTTCACTTTTCTCTGTGCTAAGGCAAATATCCGTTGTGCCAGCTAAATCAAAAAGTTCATCATAAAAAAAAAGATTTATTCACAAAAAGCAACCGGTAATGAGAAGAAATTGGCAATGTGGTTCTAAAAATTACACAAAAAATCATAGAAATAATGGGGCAACCTTGAACTTCCTAAAACCCTGTTCTTAAGAAATCAAATCCTACAAATCATAAAAGAAAAAAAAACAGTCCAAAACAAAACCTGACTAAAGAAAAACTCGACTGGAATTTGTTAGACCATACATTTAGTGGCAAATGGCGACGTCTGATAGCAGAGATCCTCGGTGATTCTCGCCCAGTCCGGCTTTCCTCCTTCTCTCATTGGAAGTTTTTCTTTTCTGGTCCGGACGCAACTGAAAAAATGTTTATTTGAATTTTAAGGTCAGGATCTAGCGATTTTTGGAGCTAACAAAGAATTTTTTTCACATAGGTTAGGAGTTTTCTATAAACTGGTGGTCTGAAAGTATGATGTGAGTGGATTTATAAAAATTCGAGCCCTCACTGGAGCATGAGAGTCTGGAAATCTTCATCTGACCCCACCCGCTTATTTACAACGCATTGTCAACTTAGATTTCCAGACTCTCGGCTCCAGTGAAAGCTGGAAATTCCAGAATCCACTCACAGAAGCATCTACTTTCAAACCACCAGTTTATAGGAAATTTCCTTGTAAGAACCAAAAGTTAAAATTCAACTCACCGAGAATAGGTCTCAAAAAGTTCGGCTCCCCGCTTCGCGTAGGCATCAGCGGTGAAAATCGTCTCAGGCAGTGAGATAATACTAGCGGATCTTTGATGGGTGCAACATAGGGCTCCAATAAAACTGATCAGTTGATCGTGACTCTCAAAAATCTCATTGTGAAGGGTATTGAGCATTATCGGCTGAGCAGTTCCACCCAAAGGATGGTGGGACACAAAGATGACTTCGTCTCCACCTTTCCGAACGATTCCCGTGTCAACTGCGGTCATTGGTGAAGTATTTGTAATGGTATCTGAAAATGAGAATTATTTTTTATAAGAATGTGGTGGAAAACACAGAAATTCTGAGGATCGAGCTTACATGCAGCGTTAGTTTGGAGCGAAAAAAATTCAAGACACTCACCCAAATCATTGACGAACAACCGATTGGCGTGACGCTTCGTGGCAATGATGTAGGCAAACTTTGGACGCTCCAAAGTCATCTGACGGGTTTTCATCGCTCCATGAATCCCCCTCAATATGGCATTCAACTCCTTATTCTGTGTCATCTTGTATTGCCCCTCGGAAACTCCATCCCGCAAAATGACAATGTTGGCTGGGAACGTTTTCCTATTCTCCCGGTATAGGTTCACCATCCATTGAGTCTTCTTCATAAGGATCTCACAATCCACCTGCTCTTGACGAGAGTCTTGAAGGGCAAAGTCACCGATGACCTGCTCTGGAAGCCGGAGCCCATTGAATCCAAACTGAATTTTTTTTCAATTTTTGAGTTTATAAAATTTGTGAACTCACGCCAACAACACTCGGCTCATCAGTAGGCTCTCCTTTGGTGTAGGTTCTAGCACCCGATGAATGACAGACGTCATAAGAGATGATGAGAGTATTGGAGGCTTCTCCCCAGAGATGGGAGCTGAAAATAGGATATTTGGGGAGGGGTCAAAGCTATTTGGAAAACTTACATGTTTCCGTTCATAATGACACGATGGTTAAGTCCTCCTAACTTCACATTCATTTTCATGAGAATGAATTGGGGTGTGCTCTTGGATCTGGAAGAAGTGGATTGAGGATTAGGAATTTTCTAAAAAATTGGTGGTCTGAAAGTAGATGCTCCTGTGAGTGGATTCTGAAATTTCTTGCTCTCACTGGAGCCTGAGAGTCTGGAAACCTCCAGCTGAAAGTCGCCATTTTGATATTGAAAATCAGGGACGACTCAGATTTTCAGACGAAAAATTCCAGATTTTCAGACGAAAAATTCCAGATTTTCAGACGAAAAATTCCAGATTTTCGGACGAAAAATTCCAGATTTTCAGACGGAAAATTCCAGATTTTCAGACGAAAAATTCCAGATTTTCAGACTAAAAATTCCAGATTTCCAGACGAAAAATTCCAGACTTCCAGACGAGAAATTCCAGATTTTTGGACGAAAAAATCCAGATTTTCAGACGAAAAATTCCAGATTTTCAGACGAAAAATTCCAGATTTTCAGACGAAAAATTCCAGATTTTCAGACTCCAGTGAGGGCTGAAAATTTCAGAAACTCACTAATAGGGACAGCTACTCTCAGGCCACCAATTTATAGAAAATTCCTAACACATGTGAGAACAGCATAGGGAATATAGGGCAAGTTGCTGTACTGACAAACGGCAAGCTGGTCAAAATGGGCAAGCTGCCATCAAAAATGTCAATTTGCCGCTGACCAGCATGCCCGGCAAGTTTCCTAGCAACCCTTCTCCCTGGAAACCTAATCAAACTAACTTCATCCTCTTCAATGCCTCATCAATTGCGATGTGTTGGATCATCCTTCCCTTCTTTCTCTCCACCATTTTAACTACTCCATGACTCGGATTATCCCGCTTCTCATCTATGTATATGACATAGGTATCGATGGACAACTTTTCCAATTTCTGAAATCATTCAAATTGATTCTTTTTTTTCAATTGCCCACTTACCGCGGTCAAAATTCCTTCGAAACTGTTTCCTCTGAAATCTACATCCAGCTTCTCAATGGTGATTTGTTTGTCAGGGATCTTCGTCCAAAGAGAGGCACTTTCAGTGATCAAATCTTTTTTGAACGCTTCCACAGCTCCTTGTAAGTTCTTGTTTTTCTGGCTTTCAGTGTAGAGGATGTGAATCTTTTTGACAGAGGCTGGAGCCACGAATTTTCCAGATGGATTCCAGCTGGCCTGAAATATTCATTATATTATCTATGGCGACTGGCGAGTCTCGTGAAATAAGCTTACAGATTCTGAATCCATGAAAACCCGATGTGGTTTATTATTCGGGCCCGCATACAGGATTTGAGGGATTTCCAGTTTCCATCCTGTCACTTCTATCGGCTCGTTGCTCACAGTTATTCCAAACTTTTTTGTTAGGTTGTTGGATTTCAAGATCCCGGCCTTTTCAGCAATTCTCCGGCTCTCCTGGATTCGTTCTTGTGGGATTGATGGGGTTGGCTGGAATTTTTCTCATTTTCTACTCGAAGATCTTTCTGGCAAGCAAACGGCAACTTGCCGACTTAGGGAATTTTTTGGTAAGCCTGCCGTTTGTCAACGGTAATTTGTCGCATTTTGGCGAATTGCCAGCAAAAACGGCAAATTGCCAGAAAATTAGGCAAGTTGCCTAAGAAAATGGCAATTTGACGCAACAGCAACTTGCTGTTTGCTTGCGGAGCGCTGAGCAACTTGACTTTTGCTTGCCGTAAGCATTTGGCAAATATTTATCTTGTCAGCGGCAAACTTTATCTTGTCAGCGGCAAACTGATGAACTTGCCCGGCAACTTGCCAATAATTCCCTGAGGAATTATATAGACACCAAAACTCACCGGTGTTATGTGATGTGGGCTCATCTTCTGATAGGGAACAAGTCGGATGTTTTCAATCGGGAAGAAATAAGACTTCTTCGCACTTCCAAAACTCAAATGAGCCACTTTATAGTTTTTATTAAACTCCGACTTCTTTTTCTTTGCCAATCGAGCAGCATCATCCCAAACAAATTTACGTTCATCCGAGTTTGTCTCCTTGAACTCTTTTTTCTCCAGAGAGTCCGGAGAAAAATCCACAATCTTCATTCTGATGTTGCTGTATGTGGGAATCACTTCCAATCCTTTCAATAGATTTCTGCAGGAGGTTTGGCTCTCGAAATTTATTGGAAGATAATCCTGGACACTGGTGAGTGGGCCTTCCAAGAAGAAGTTAGATTTGCAGTCTGGAAATAAAATGGTTTGGAAAAAATATCTTCTAAAAAATAAACTTACGATCTAGGCAAATAAAAGGGATTCCCTTCTCATCATTTTCTCCTTCTCCCACTTTAACAGATGCCTTGATCCCGACCTTCACCAAGTCACTCAATTCGAACTTCTGTCCCTCAGTCGTTCGGAACTTTGACTTTTCGAAAATTTGATTTTGGGGCAATATGAAGAAATCTCCATTCTTTGCAGGTTGAAGAAGAATCAACTGGATGACGTTACGACAAGGAGTGGCTCCTTCATCCAAACCTTCTTTATAGATCTCGTCCAACTGGCAGAATGGAGCTTTTGTATTCAGATCCAAGCTAACATGAATTCTAGAATCCACAGTTTGTCTGAACAGAGCCTGACACATATCTTGTGGAAGATCTTCTTTTTCCAAACAACACTTCACTTTTTTTCTTCCAATGAGAGCCTCCAGTGGGTTCAGAAGATGCAAGTTGTGACATCCATCATAGGCAAACGGGACGTCTATGAGTCGAAGTCTTCTGAATACCAACTGAAGAATTCTCAAGTTTAACTCCTTATTATCGACCTTCTTCTTCGCATCCTTCTTGTTTGCAGCTGTCAAATCATCATACCTCTTCTGATTATTCACCGTATATTCCTTTTTCATTTTCACATCGTAATAGTAAACTCTTGTCTTTTTAACTGTCATCAGATAGCAGTTGGTCATTAATGTGATTTTTTTCCCTGTTGAAAGCCGCTTCATCGTTTTTCTATTTGAGGACTCATCGAAGTTAATATCCTGAGTGGGTTCTGGTGGGAAGGGGAGGGCGATTGGAGTAGGAGCCGGGGGTGGAGCACGATTCCAGACTGGAGTTATTACTGGAGCAGATGGGCAGAGAGATGGGAAGTCAGTTTGATCGAGTGCAGGGGTTTCGGTAGCTTCTGGAATATAGGATTTCAGAATTGTGGTTTGCTTGTCGATACCCAACAGAACTTCAGAATTTTTTATAGATTATGAGAATTCTGGCATTACAAAATATCGGTAAATACTCAAGCAGACAGAAATAGCAGACAGAAAGGCAGATATATTACTCCTTCAGACAAAAGCTATAAAACAGCTGAAGAGCGGAATAAACACTATGGTTTAGAATCTTTGGAATCCAGGCGCAGTAAAATTGACATAAAAACAATAAGAAACATAATAGCTGGTAAAATGGATCTTAATTCTAGTGCTTTCTTTCAAGTTGTAGAAAACAACCGTACGCGCACAAACACTAGGTTCTTCTGGCCTAGATGTAAAACCAAAATTAGGCGCCACTTTTTCACAAATAGAGCATTATCCTCCACGAGTTACCGCTGACCTAATATCAAAACTCTATCCCGACTTGACTGTTTATGTGATTGACTGTTTTTTTTTTATTTGTAATTGTGTACTATTCTTTTTTCTTTTTCTTGATCACGACCTACAAGGTCGTAAACCAATAAAAAAAAAGTGCTATGAAGTGATCAAATGCTATATGCCAATTTTCTCAAAATTGGCTCTTGTGCTATGGAACAAGTGCTATTCTGGTTGTTTTTCTTCGCTCTGGTGCTATGATTTTCGACAATGGGGCTAAAATAGCAATTGAGTACTTGACCAAAATATCACACCTAGAAAAATAGTTTTCACTGCTAGAATTTGTTTTACAGCAAATGCTTCTTCGCCGCAAGACCCATCTGCCTCTTTAAGAAGCACTAACTGTAAGAGAGAGACTTTTAGTGCTAGGCCTTGGCACAGGTGCAAAAAGTTTTTGGATCCGTATGATTTCTGGATCATATATGCACCCATATGAGTGATTTATGATAAACATGTTACTAGACCCCTATGACGTCATCGTCTGGAAACAGTGATGTAAAGAAACACACACCTGTTGCGGAAGAAGAAGATAGTCCGGGAAATTCAGAGGAGGGGACAATTGGAATGTTTCTTGAAGAAGAGGTTGGTGATGAGAGTACTTCGGAAGTTTGGAGAGCTGAAATTGAAATTAGGAATTTAAAAAAAATGGCTGGTTTACCTGATGGAGAAGGAGCAGTGTTTCCCCAAGCAGAACAGCCTAGAAAACTTTATTTGTGAAAAGAAAATCACTCGGATATTGGTAAATACCTGGTGAATCAACTGGCACATACTCATTGGATAGTGAGTTGTCTTCTGGAGGAGGAATGCAATCAGAATTCTCAATTTCTGAAAAAAAAACTAATTTCAAAAAAGTTCAATCGAAATCCTCTACCTTCCAATGGAAGTTTTGATGCATTCGGATCAACATTTCTCAATGAACTCCACATATTTTCTTCTGGAGACAGTAAAGATTTTGGTGTGGTTTGGAGAACTGGAGAGTCAGTCAATTGGAGTTTTGAGAGTTCCAAATTCATGGAGATTGGAGAAGTTGGAGAAGAAGCTGAAAAATATTTTGGAACTAACACTGGGAAGCACTTGGCATAGTTTGGAAGGAATAGCACAAAATTAGCTGCTTCTTCATTTTGGTACGCTGAATCAGATCTTTCCTTAATCAGAACTGTCCCACATCCCAAAAGTGAGCGGATCTAGGAAAAAGTTGTCAACGGCAAACTTTCTCAGAATTAAATTTGGAGCAAGTTCGCAATTGACAATTTTTTTCTAGCTCCGCCCACTTTTGAGATGTCGGACAGTTCTGATTCAGGGTGCCACCTCTTTCATTATTCAAATTCCCTCTGAAACCCCATATTCCTCAATTCCCTGACATCTTCTTCAGTATACTTTTATGTCGTAATCGGAATAATGGGATTTGTGGTCACCGGAAAAAAGAAGTCATATATGAAGGAATTATTAATGTACATGAAGACATAAGGTTCCGGAAGGATTAAGGAAGAAATCAAAGCACTAAACGAAGAAATAAAGTGTGATATGACGATGTGCTTTTGAAATGCTTTCTAGATCAGATATGGGATTTAGCGACAAAAAGAAATGTGAATCATTGAGAGCAGCTCACCTTCCATTTGAGTGGCAGGTTCAATTTGTTCATGAGCAATGGGTGCAGATCCATTTGATGGAGGAGAAATCTTGTCGACAATGTCTTCTAAAATATATAACTAATTCAAGGTTTTTCTCTAACAATTTTTAGAAGGTCCCATCACGAATGAAGGGGTTACGGTATTTTTTTTTCTCGATATCTTGTCCAAAACTGAGAAGCTCTGATTGGATAAAAGTTTTCTAATTGGGTAACAATTTTAATTGGATAACTATTCTTCGTGGCGAAACACAAGCTGAGCCTTCAAGAAAGATGGAAGTTGTCCGTCCAAAAATAATATTCCGTGCCCCCAGTCTAAGCTTAGATCAGACCCTAACAAGGGAATGTTTTTCTCGCCTGGGTTCAGAATTTTTCGTGAATTGGTGGTCTGAAAGTAGCTGTCTTTGTTAGTGGATTCTAAAAATTCTAGCCCTCACTGGAGCTTGAGCGTCTGGAAACCTCCATCTGAAAACGTCGGAAATGAATTGAAAATCAAGGGACGAGTCAAGTTTCCAGAGGAAGATTTCCAGACTTTCTGGCTCTAGTAAGGGCTGGAAATTTCAGAATTCATTCACAGGGACAGCTAGTTTCAGGTCATCAATTTATAGAAAATTCCAAACCCATCGCGAGAAAAACATCCCCTTGTATAAGAAACCTCGATCTAATGCATTTCCCGAAGCCTCCATGGAACCTGTTTTTCCAGCTGGCACACTGTTTGACCATGCAGTCGGTTTAGTCTCAGAACCTTTAAAACCCAATTCATCCTACATATAAATTTCTAAAACCGTCTTACTCTGCCTGCTCAGTTTCATCATTTGATCCGGTTTCCGTTGACCCCATACTCCTTGAACTTTAGCAGGAGCATTTGAAGAAGCTGAAGTGAGAGCTGGGAAGTCCTCATTGTCAGGAATTGAGGACATGATAGAAGAGGACTACTGTAAAAAAGGGATACGGGTTACGGTAGTTTTCCAGAAAATAGAAAAAGAAGGAGACAGAAGGATCTCCAAAGAATACATTTCCATGTATCCCCCCGAAAACCAAGGAACCGGATGAATTGGCTTTCAATCTACTTGATGGAAAACGTTTACACCCCCAAGGGCAATAAAAAGTTCTTCTTCTTCTCCGCCGCCGACCAAAAAAGGAGAAGAAAGCGCAGCTTTTTTAGGATGAAAATGCTCGACGACGTCTTCTTCTTCCGTTTCTTCTTCTGCCCTTCCATGTTCTCTTGCCTCTCCTTCCTTCCCTTTTACATGGTGGGCGCCAAAGGCTCCGTCCGTTGACGAAGAAGAAGAAGACGAAGAAATGATAGCTTTGCAAAGAAGGAGAGAGTGCAAGAAAAGCGTTTCGCAAAAAGGACAGGACATGACAAAAAAAATGAGCAGAGGAAGAAGAAGAAGAAGTGAAGGGAAGAAGAAGACGAAGAAGAAGATAAATTGGGTGGTGAGGAAAGGATTGAAGATGGAAGGAAGAGTTGGTAGTGGTGAACGACTCGGTTTTTATTCTTCTTGAGATTTCTAGTGGGACTAGTTTTATGATCTGAAGAGCAAGCGGTTTTGGGATGAATGGCTTTACGGATGGATTAGTCATTCTTGATTCCTGGAGCTTTCTTTGAAGCTGCCTAGTTGGCTTTGAAATTGAGCCTCCAGGAGATAAAGAATCAAAGAAGTTTGGGAAGGAATATGCTAATTCCGTTTGGACGGAACTGGTGGGGATGTACAAAATTCGCGAGCTAACAAGGAATTTTCTATATATTGGTGGTCTGTAAGTAGCTGTCCCTGTAAGTGGATTCTGAAATTTCCAGCCCTCAATGGAGCCTGAGAGTCTGGAAAACTTCATCTAACCCCGACCCCTTATTTACAATGCATTGCCAATTTCAGATGAAGATTTCCAGACTCTCTGGATCCAGTAAGGGCTGGAAATTCCAGAATCTATTCACAGAAGCATCTACTTTTAGAGTACCAATTTATAGAGAATTCCTAACCCATGTGAGAGTCTCTTGTAAGCTGTCTTGAAACGAAACTCGAATGGAAAATTTAATTGAGACTAAACAATTTCCCGGCACTTAGAGACAAGCATGTTACAAATTGCAACGGTTAGTGTTTTCATGACCTGTCAGCAGAGCTGTCGAGATCGCGGTCGCGGCCGGCCGCGGATAACTCAATCAGACCGTCCTTCCACCAAACTACACGGCTCTTAATGCTCTACAACGCCGCCTCTTACATCGAAAAGATCCAACCGCTTGGGAGCGAGATATGAAAACGGCTTCGGCCGAAAAAAGGCCGATTCGACAGCTCTGCTTGTCAGACAAGCCCTAGATTCACTCCCATCAAAAGTGCCTACCATTAATTTTCCAGAAAAATTTATATTCTTTAAAGTCACATTCTGAAGTTTCAGTTTTCATTCTGAACTTCTGGAAATAAGGTTATGAGAAAGGACTTGTTAAAGAACTCATGTGAATAACAAATCATGTGAAGTCTGTTAAAATTAAATCAACTTCAACTTAACTTCTTCAATCGAACAGTATTTGAGCGGTGTTTTTAACGGTGTAGTTTTGAAGTCAAGAATACATCGAGGGGTGGCATGGGATTCAGATTTCTGGACTTCGTTTATAATTTTCCAGAATATGACTAAAAACTCAGAAAAATTGAAGTTTGATGGGTGTCAGAATCAGAAATTAGTTCTCTCTTACTGAAAATTGATTTTAGGCCTGAACTTCGGGAAGAGTGAACTCATCAAGTTTATGAGAGCCAACAGAAAGCTAAACATCTACTTTCTACTCACAAGCTCATCAAGGCCTCTTCCAAGAAATTTTCAAATCAAAATCAAAAGTCATAAGCCAAAGATGTTTGGTTCTGTCATCTGAATAATGTTTGATTGTAGTTGAGTTAGAATTCATTTCTTCTTATTATGTCAAAAAAGACATGTGATTCTAAAAATATCTGATCTGATTTGCAATTCCAACCGCCTACGCATAGCTAACTAGAAGTATTATGAGGAAGGCATTATTTTTTATTAGACTCAACTTCTGTTATTTTTAGATGTGCTATTAGATTATTAGCACGCCTCTGTAGCTCCGCCCACAAAATGTAAAATCCTAGGAAATCGTGTTTTGAAAGAGAATGTAGAAGAAGTATTTTGTTTCAGAATGGGAGCTCAGGTAAGATACGGTAATTCAAAATCGTCCTTGTTGAAAAAAACTGTTTGTAGCGTTTCTAACTAAATTTTTGGTAAATTTGGTTCAATTCATCTAGATAGAATTCAAATAACAGGATGAAAATGAGCTGTGCACTATCATGGAACACTTTTAGGGACAAAAATCAAAACTTTTGGAACACTTATCTGTTTTCTTAATCTGAAATTCATGACTGAAACACGATCGAGTTGACCGTTCTGAGTAATGAGAAATTCCTGAATATGCCATTCAAAACTTGCTCAAGCGAGCTTGGAAGAAATAAAGGTTGTGAGAAAGGACTTGTGTGAAAAGCTGAAGTCAGTTTTCTTGAGCTAATTTTTTTTAACAAAAAAAATCGATTGAAATTCAATGGCAAAAAATCAATTGCTAGCAGATCTTTTGCTATTTGAAGTTTTCTACATGTAAATGAACTTTCTATTCAAATTATCCATGTTTCTAGCAAAGGATCAATGTCTCTAGCAAGTGAGATAATTCAGTTGCAAAGAAGACAAAATAGCAAACGGGAAATAGCAACTGAGCAACATTTCATAGCAAAAGATCCACTATAGAAAAAGAGCCAATTCTAGCAACTGAGAAATAGAAAAAGATTTACTAGCAAGTAAGTATTTGCTAAATTCAATCGTAAGTTGCTGACAGGTAAGCACACTTTTATGAAGAAGATCACCAATAATTCACAAATATTTTTTCATTCCCACGATTTCAAAATTTCCATTTGAATAGAGAAGAAGAAATACAGCAACACAAAAATGAAAACATTGATCTCTCTGAAAAAAAGCGACACGAGAGGTCTGGGTTATTGAATGAAAAGAAAACTCAATTTGGTGCATTTTTTGGTCTCCAGAAATCTGTTTCAGGAAAGAAAAACAATAACTAGCTGATCAAATATTAAGAAAGGTTTTGATACGATAAAAAGAGGAAGTCAGAAGTGTTTTTTTTTATTTTTAACAATTTTGCAAGGGCAAGTCTGGAACTCATAATGAAGTTTAACCTGTTTTTGGAATTCACAATAGATCTCTAGCCAAGAATACATTCGAGTTAGCACAGTGAAAATTTTAGTGATTGATACGCTTTTGAAGCAATTGCTTCATTTCTTTTTTTTCAATACCACATCGAAACTGCAAATTATAGTTGCTAGTTCCCAAACAAAAATGGTTTAGAGCAATTCAGAAATACTTTGTAAGACATTCTGAAAAATCGGAAAGAGAACCAGAAGTTTTCCGTATAGAAGCAACTTCCTTATTCATAACTGACTGAGCATAAGTGAGCATAAAACAAGACTGCTGAAGCGCCGGAAGCGCGTCAAGCCATAAAACAACCAAAATCGGAACACCGGAGTCAACCCCTTTTCTTAATAAAAGTGCAATTAACTTCTCGATCTTTCTTCCTGAATTTAATTTCCTTTCACCTTAAAACCTCGATTAGGCATCATAATACTTCTAATTATGATGCAAATAGAAAGAGCCCGCACCTGCCATTTGTGGTGAAAGGGAAAAGAGCCTATTCTAATGGATCCGGGAAGAAACGGAAAACGTTTCCAAATAATAGAAATATTAATTCGTTTCTCCCGTTTTCCGAAAAAATAAAGCTCACTGCTTTTATTTTTCTCCATCCTCTTTTCGGGGGCCCCATGAAAAAATAATGAGATATTCTTCCACATTTTTTTGTGTTGAAGAAGAAAAAGAAATGCTGTGTTCTATTATAGTTTCGAGGAACCAATAATTGATCGCTTGTTCCCACGGTATGTTGATGGCGCGACGTACTTTGATAAACTGAAACTGAAAGTTATATAAATGTGAACAGGATAATTTTTCTCTTCTTACTGTTAGAAATTTTTCTAACACAAAACCTTGCTCGTGAATCATCTTTATTCAAAATTATTCTTTGACTTCCTGCATTCTATCAAATTTTTAAAATCCCAATGTGGTTATAATAGGAAGGAGAGTTATGTTTATGTTTCAAAATTTGAAACAAGAATTTTAAAAATCTTTTATTTATGGAAATATTTAAGAGTATGAAAATAATGGAAAAATGTGAATTATTGAAATGAAATAAATCATTTTGATGTCAGAACAGTTCTCGCAAATCATCGGTGAGATTATTGAAAAGGAGGAGGAGAATCACCCGATGCAATGATTATCAGCAAGGTTTCAGCAAAGTTTGCTCATGCATTCTTGTACAAATTGAAAAACATAGAGAAGTCTCAGTAGGTGAACATAATATATTAAGCATTATTATCCATTTTCAATTTTGAATCCGTCCACACACAAACTCGAAGAAAATCCGAATTGATACGTATGGACGCTAGTCTACCATCCTTCCTTTCAATATCCAAGAAGCCCTCACAGTTTATAGATGGATTATTGTCATAGGAAATAAGCCACTCGAAAAGCCTGGAAGTGTGAAAGTACGATTATAAACACTGCTGACATCAAAACTTACTTTGGAGAACGGCGGAAAATCATGGGTCTTTTAGTCTGATCAAATGGCTTTGCTTCGAGTTCTAACACTTCTGGTTCGAATCGGCCAGAAAGAAGCTCAATGTACAAATATTCTAAATTTTGATAAGCTTCTCCTGATTTCCATCTTTGGAAGAATTGAATTACTTCTTCCATTTTCAATTCAGCGTCAAATAAAAACAAATGACTCCCTTTAAAATACTTCAAAATCATAGGAGCCATTGTTGTTGAGTATTCAATACA
>GL380137.1:59050-121899 GCA_000143925.2 Caenorhabditis brenneri
CGATGGGTTCCCGAAAAGACTCCTACTTTTGTCAAGAACTGAAGTGGTTGTAGAAAGACTGAAAATTAAATTGTTCACATTTTCTTACACAACAGAACGAACCTCTCTTGATCAGCGGTTGAATTACCATTATCTGCATCTGAAATCATTCGAATTAAAATAATCAATTCATCATTGCAAAGTTTGCCGAAGTTGTTATTAGTAATTGTTTTTGCTGTGTTCAGATGAAGAAAATCGATTCGAGAATGGATAGAAAACGGTTGCATGCAGGATGCAACGTGTTCGAAATCAATTGGATCTCAGTCTTTTCTAATCTAATTTTCTTCCTGGATAACGTTCTATTTACGTTCCATTTTTTGTCTCGCTTTAAACCCATCTTGCTCGTTTCAATCTATAAGTGTTTCGCACCAATAATGTCCAAGGACATTCTTTCCAAGTTTTTTTCTTTGCTGTTCAATAATTACCTATGGTGTTGGTGTTGTCCATCCTGTTTGAGCAGGAATTTGCTTGTTCTGTAATATATTCATGTTTATCGTTTATATCAGACGTGTCTACAAAGCTCAGAATGTAAAATCGATAAATTTAAAGGAATATCCATTTAAAAATTCAATTCAAACGCCCGCCCCCGTTGTTCAGAAGCGCACTCAATGCCGGCGGGCGCGTCGCGTGTCGCGGTTGAGTCGCTACGCAGCGAATATGTATGCAGGTTACACGATTTAATTCAGTGCTTTCCGAATTATTTTTTCTTTTCCTACCAATTTTTTGAAAAAAATTTCCTGGTTTTGCAAGTTTTTTGAGTTGTTTCAATTGGAAAATGTTCAGAAAGAACATTTTTGTTGGTTTTTACAGTCTATATTAAGATTTTACTGAATTATATTCTACAAATATTTTTTCCGAATCCCTTAATTTTTTATTTTCTCGAATTTTTGCTGATCCACGTCTCAACAAGTATTATTTTGAGGTAAAATGACAAGAGCGACCTCCATCAAGGACGTCGACCAGCACGAGGCTACCAAGTCGATCGCTCACTTCTTGAAGAAGAGCGGAAAGGTCAAGGTCCCAGAATGGTCCGACCTTGTCAAGCTCGGAGTCAACAAGGAGCTTGCTCCAGTCGATCCAGATTGGTTCTACACCCGCGCTGCCAGTCTTGCACGTCATCTTTATTTCCGTCCAGCTGGTGAGTTTTTGAAGTTTATTGCTCGAGTGAACCTGTAATTATAGGAATCGGAGCTTTCAAGAAGGTCTACGGAGGAAATAAGAGACGCGGAGTCGCCCCAAACCATTTCCAAACTTCGGCTGGAAACTGCCTCAGAAAGGCTGTCCAACAACTCGAGAAGATCAAGTGGGTTGAGAAGCACCCAGACGGCAAGGGAAGAATCCTCTCCAAGCAGGTTTGTTTTTATTTGTGCAGTTTTCATTTTCTAGAATACGAATTGACTTTTCAAAGTTGGTTCAACTGCTTGTAGCGACAAAATTTAAATTACACGTCCATTCTAAAAAATTTCGAACTAAAGTTAGCTCATTTCTGTAGCCGAAACGAAATAATAAGTTTTCTTGTTGCAGGGACGCAAGGATTTGGACAGAATCGCCACCAGCCTCAGATCCTCGGGACAACAAGCCTAAACACTTCCTGTTTGTGTTATAAACGTTGTTATAAAATCCTTGTTTATCTCTTGCTACAAAAATGATTGACTACGGGAAAAGAAAGTACCGAAATGGGTATTGGAATGGAATGTTTGCACTAGTAGTTTTGAATATTCGTCTGGTTGTCTAATTCTGTCCGAAGTTGCCGAATTCTAATTGAGAGTCGTTCTTGGCCCTCTTCTGGATTTGGCTATCACATGAGATTTTAAAGAAAAGAAAAGTTGCATGGAGTTTGTTGATGAGAAGAAAAAACTAAATCCGAGTTTTGTGAATTCCATCACAATTTCGCACGTTTTTATAGGATTACTTCTGAAAAAGAAAGAAGGAAAAATAATTTCGAGAGCCTTTCCGAAACTTAGGTTGAGCCTTCATAGAAAGAAGGAAATGTGGAATGCTCGTGGATTTTCCATGTAGAAAACTGAAATCAATGAAAACACTCACATCCTTCAGTTCACAAAGCAACTGAATATTAATTTTTCATCTTTATTTCTTCAATAAATTAAAACAATGGCCTAATAAATTATCGAAAGAACGCAAGCATAGAAAATAGAAAGCATTTTAGATCTGAAAATGTAGACAAGAATCAACAAGAATCGTCAACGGAGAACACGGTATAAGTATGATTAGAAGATCGATTTGCGGATTGCGGAGACAGTTCCTTCAATAGACTTTTGGGAGTGTGTGGCGACCTGGAAGATGCTATATGTTCGAAAATGGTTTTTCAATTTTTGAACTTACGTAGTAAAAAGCTGAGAGATATGCGATAACACCTGAAGCAATAACAAGCTCGAATACCGCTGGCTTTACTCGTTCGGCGACCAGACGGTTTTGTGTTACTCCAAATACTTTGGCGTCGGTGATAGTGACTGCTGACTTGAAAACTTGTCCGTAACCAGCTGCAGCAGAAGCCAAGTTAGATGTAACACTTTCGGTAGCTCTTCTATCTCCAATTGGACGAGGTTTTGAAGCGAATTGCCGAATGAAGTGGTGTACCCGTTGCTTGTCGACAGCATCCTTCGATAGCATGCTCACTTCAGATTTGATACGTGAATCAGATGATGGTCCGGTTTCTGGGAGCCCGAGAATGTATCCGAGGACAGCTTCAGCAATCAAACGAATATTATCAATCAGCTCTTCCTCGTCAATGTTTGATGGAAGATCAAGAATTGAGTTACGAGCAGGATCAGTTGGAGAAGACAAAGTAGACAGGGTTACAGCTGGCATTCTCTTGATATTGAACTTTTCGTGTTCCCATGCACTCGCCGTCGTGAGAGAGATTTTCTTCGTGACCAGCTCGATATTCTTCTTTGGAGCAATGTTACTGAAATATCTAACAGACGATTAAAAACTGAAGCTTTTAGAGAAACTATACTTTAATCTTCTGAGAAGTTGAGCGGCAGAGGAATTCTCTCCTGGCGCCTTTCCAGCATGCATGTAGAGTCCTCCAGTTTTTCTTCCAATCGATTCAATGCAGATAGCCAAGTCAATACGATCATCTAGAAATCTCTTTTGTAAAATTGCTCAACTGAACAGAACACACCTTTTCGATTGAGTCCGGAATCCAAGAAATCAGCACCTTCGATACCTTTTTGGAACTCATCGATCCAATGACGTGATCCTTGATAGTTGAGCTTTCCACCAGCAGTCCACATGAATAGAAGATTGTATGGTGGTCGTGTGCTTGGGCTGTCATAAAACTTTGAGAGCACGGCAAGCAGTTCGAGAAGTGCAACAACGCCAGATCCATTTGAATCTGCTCCAGGAGAAACGCCAGGGATGACTGAAGAGGTATCATAATGAGCGACGAATGCAATCGTTGGTGAGGCTCGATCTCCACTGCTCAAACGTCCCTGTAAAACGATCATAAAGGAACAATTGATGATATCAATAACTAACCACAACATTGAGTGGCTTGTAGTTATCCGGAAGTTCTTGAACATTATCAGAAGATGTGATACTTATTGTGTTTCCGGAAAGAGATTGCAGAAGATGTTGAGCAGCACTTGGAGCTTTTTCGGCTCTAGTGTTGACATCATTCAGAATGGAAGCAGCATCATCATTGTAAGGAGCTACATAGACGGCCAAATCAGTTCTCACGTTCAGCAACTTGGTTTCAAAGTCGAGGAAAGCCTGAATAGAATCTTGAATGAAGAGAATTTCAATTTGAAACCATTTACCTTTTTGTCAATATCATTCAGATCATCGATATTGTCTGGAATGAATACCAGAACAGCACCGGTAGACAGTGCCCACATGTCGTCGACGTCGTGCGTCAGCACTTCACGCCACGTTGTGACCATTGTTCTGGAATGAATCGGAGTATATTCAATAAATATTTTCAAGCTCCTTACCGCCGAAGAGCGCGAGATCCCAGAGAGACAGCTTCGTAGGACACCCGATGATTTCTGCTTCCGTACATATTTCCACTGATTTCAAACTGTTGAAGACGATATGCGTGAAATTCGGTTTCTACAACATCTCCTACTTGTTGTGACCCGCTGACCTGAAATTTCTGTTGTAAACCATTGTCAATTGTATAAATCACTTACCATACAAACTGTCAACATTAAAGTCATGTAGAACAGCAAGGCCGGATTCCGGAAGAAATCTATTATTTCTTCTTGCATCTGAAAAATTATGGGTTGGAGTATACTGTAGCGAAAGTGGTCTAGAACAAAGAGAACGAGAACGACAACTTTTTAAAGCGCTGATGATTTTTTTTTCCATTTTTGGTATAAAAATTCAGGCGTGGAAGCGACGTAAAGTGCAGAAATTGATGACGTCCATCCTACTGAATTTAGTGAGCATAGAGTTTTCCGAGAGTAGTCCAAAAGAATTAGCATAAAAAACCGTACTCTGCGACGTTAAAAATGGCTATTCGCTGCGAGACCCGGTGCACGCCCGCGAAAGGCCGCGACGCGCAGCCATTCAAAGAGGAAATTTTCTGAAGAAGTACCGTTTTTTCCCGCATTCGGAGCCCCTATTCAAAGATTTTTATCGATTTGCTGCTTATTTCTCAAATTTGTGCTTTGTTTCTTGTTATGTCTCGTATAGAAAACTTGGAAAATATGTCTCGTTGTCTAACTGCCTTTCTAAATTCGTTTTTTTTTTCAGAAAATGGCCACCTTGGAAGATGGCACTTCGGAAGATCGTGTCGCCAACGACGAGTACAAAATTTGGAAGAAAAATACACCATTTCTTTATGATTTGGTCATGACTCACGCTCTGGAGTGGCCCTCTTTGACTGTACAATGGCTCCCAGAAACAGAAAAGGTATTATAACCCTAGAAAATACTGTTCAACTAATGTTTTTCTCAGGGAGGCAGCGATCACTCGGTTCATCGATTAATTCTTGGAACTCATACATCGGATGAGCAGAACCATTTATTGATTTCGAAAATATCCATGCCAACCGATGATGCTCAATTCGATGCATCTCGCTATGATACCGAACGCAGCGAATTCGGTGGTTTCGGAGCAGTGAACGGTAAAGTCGAACCGGATATCAAAATCAATCACGAAGGAGAGGTTAACCGTGCACGTTATATGCCTCAAAAATCCAGCATCATTGCTACAAAGTCTCCATCTGCCGACGTTTACATCTTCGACTACACCAAACATCCAGCGGTTCCACGCGACAATTCATTCACTCCACTAATCAAACTCAAAGGACACACTAAAGAAGGATATGGTCTCTCATGGAATCCTAACAAAGAAGGATTAATTCTGTCGGCATCCGATGACCAAACTGTCTGTCATTGGGATATCAACGCCAGTCAGAATGTTGCTGGTGAGCTCAAAGCAAGAGAAGTTTTCAAAGGACACGACTCCGTTGTGGAAGATGTCGCATGGCATGTTTTGCACGATGGTGTTTTCGGATCTGTTGGAGATGATAGAAAATTGTAAGTTCTGAAGGATTCGCAACAACAAACGAGTTTCTCTGATTTCAGGCTTATCTGGGATATTCGAAGCAATACACCAGGTCATTCCGTTGATGCACATACTGCTGAAGTGAATTGTCTTGCCTTCAATCCTTATTCCGAATTCATTCTTGCTACTGGTTCTGCTGATAAGACCGTTGCTCTCTGGGATCTCCGTAATTTGCGCCTGAAACTTCACTCATTCGAATCTCATCGTGACGAGATCTTCCAAGTCCAATGGAGCCCACATAACGAAACTATTTTGGCATCCAGTGGAACTGATAAACGCCTTCATGTTTGGGATTTGTCAAAAATTGGAGAAGACCAAACCGCCGAAGATGCCGAGGATGGACCACCAGAGTTGTTGTTCATTCACGGTGGACACACAGCCAAAATCAGTGACTTCTCGTGGAATCCCAACGAACCTTGGGTCGTTTGCAGCGTTTCTGAAGACAACATTTTACAAGTTTGGCAGATGGCAGACAACATTTACAATGAAGCTGAAGAAGAGATTGCTCCGGACGCTGTGGAAAGACCAATGTGAACTGCGCTTAGCGCTTAAATTATTCGTATTTATCCTCTTTTTGCATCTCACCTGAAACGCCCCCGCTAACACATTCTGATTGCATATTTTTACTTTCTCATTCTGTAAGATTTTCGATTCATCTCCTATCATGTTAACGTTTAAAACTGGAGTGAAATAAACTTGATATTCAATTTGCTTGTCTTTTCGTTTTCGTTTGCATGTGTGGATGTTGTGACCTCAGAGTTGTATACTTATCGTAACGCTTGCTTTCTGACATTTTGTGAAGGGAATAATTCAGAAAAAATGAGTGATGCTGGTTCCTGCGAAGAAATTAGCAGGGAACAACGAGTTTGGAAGAAAAATGTACCTTACCTCTATGATACAGTAGTGACTAAAGAACTAGATTGGCCTACTTTAACAGTTCAGTGGATGCCCGATGTGACTAAAGTTAGTTTAATAGTTTTAAAGAAATGTTATGTGAATTGGTATTTCCTGTTATAGACAGAAAACTCTGATACGTCCGTCCATCGAATGATTATGGGTACGCATACATCTGACGACGTTCAAAATCATTTAATGATCTCCAAATTCTCAATAACTATTGACACACAAGAAGTCGATGAAGCGAAATGGGACGCTGAACTTGAAGAGTTTGGCGGATACGGTGTTGGAAATGCGGCGAAACTGTATGACGAAATTCGAATCAATCATCCAGGAGAGGTCCATCGTGCTCGATACATGCCACAAAATCCGATCATAATTGCTAGCCGAGGACCGAGCGACGATGTGTACATTTTCGATTACACCAAGCATCCATCTCAGCCTCACGACAACAAATTCCGGCCACAGTTGAAATTGAAAGGCCACGAGGGTGAAGGATATGGAATGTCGTGGAATAACATAAAAGAAGGACATTTGATAACCGCCGGAGATGATGGAATGGTGAGAAGTCAATGAAGTTCAAAAAAATAATTTTGTATTTAGATCTGCCACTGGGATATCAATGCGAATCAGAGATTATCTGGACAGATAACACCACAGACTAAGTTCAAGGGACATGCTTCGAACATTGAAGATGTCGCTTTTCATACTCTCCATGAGAACGTATTTGGTTCTGTTGGAAATGACAAGAAATTGTATGGATTCTAAAATAATACTTTTCTGAAATGTAGATTCTAAATTCAGAAATCTTTGGGATCTCCGACAACCAAAGCCGCAACTGTCAGCTGCTGGTCATGATTCTTCAGTCAACTGTCTATCTTTCAACCCATTCTCAGAGTTCATTGTCGCTACTGGATCTCTTGATAAAACCGTTGCTCTATGGGATATTCGAAATATGCGAAATAAAGTGTATACTCTCAGACATCATGACGATGAAGTGTTCCAAGTTGAATTCAGTCCGCACTTTGATACGGTTCTTGCGAGCAGTGGATCCGATAAGTAGGTCGCAATCGATAAAACAAATGCCTATGAAAACATTTTTCAGCCGTGTTATTGTATGGGATTTATCCAAAATTCAAGATATTTCGTCTTCATCCTCTCCAAAATCCGAATCGCCACCAGCAGAAGTGCTGTTCGTTCACGCTGGACACTCAGGAAAAGTCGCTGACTTCTCTTGGAATCCAAACCGCCCATGGACTATTTGCAGCAGCGACGAATTCAATAAACTGCAGGTGGGAAAAATAATTGTTCTAGCCAATATTCCTTTTCCTTTTTCAGGTTTGGGAAGTTTCCGGAATGATCATCTCACCAGACAACTCGGAACTTCAGAATGTTTAATTGTATCTTGTCAAACTTACTCACATTTCTCACATTTGATCTTTTTTTTTGCGAATTTCACTTTATTTCCAATCAATGAACGGTGTTTAATTTAAAGAAGCACACGCAAGATTTTCTAACTTTCAACGTCCCCGCCGTTTATCATATTTCGATGGGGCGTGCTTCCTCCAGTCAATAGAAAATACATTAGTCATTTGCTTAGCAAGAAAGCAATCTTTCATTGATAACATTTTTGCTAACAACAAAATTGCAGAAAAATGTTGAAACACTGGAGAGTACTGGCGAGAAGTTTCGCAACTGCCAGTGAGGAAGCAGCTCCAAAAGTCGATGTCAGCTAGTACGTTTTTTCAAGTGTCTGTAAACAAATATGTTCATTTCTTATTATTTATTATAAATGTATTTGTTTTAAGTCTTCGCCCACGACACCGGATCATTGCTGCCGGTGGAATGCCACCAATTCAGTTCGATTCGGAACGAGAACGAACATCTCGTCGAGAAAGATTCGGAAAATACGGACTGGCAAGTGGTGTTCCAGTGGAAGAACTGTTTCCAACTGCAGAAGAAATCGAAGAGGAACAAGCCCTTGGATTGTATAGAGAGTTCAATGATGTCAAAAAAGAATACATGGAGTTGCAACAGAAAAAGAAGGCAGCAGAAGAGGCTAGGTAAGTTTGTACCACGCTTTTCTTTCATAAAATTCGAGATTCCAGGCTGACTGAACTGGAGAAGAACCTCAAGAAGTATCCAGCTGCTCTAGCGAAATACGAAGCATCTTTGGTGAAACAAGAACGAGAAAAGGATGATAAAGAGTTGGCACTTGAAAAGAGAATCCGGGAAATTCAGGAGTACTTTGGATACTGGATGGATCCGAAAGATCCGAGATTTGAGGTGATGCTGCAACAGAAGGAAGCTGAGGAGAAGAAGGCGGCGAAGATGGCGAAACGGGAAGAGATTCAGAAGAAACGATATGCGGAGAACGTTCAGGGATGATCATTTTTTGTTTGTTTTTAGTAATGCATAGATTTAGTGAAGGAATCTTGTTTCTTGTTACGTTTTTTGTTTATCCAAATTGAGATAAAATATTCAAATTTTCAAATGTTATATTTATTCATTCTAATGGTCATCTTTCCAATTTTTTTTCTTTGTTTCAAGTTGTTTCATTCAATTCTTTCTCTTATAGAAAAATAACATTCCAGGAGATATGAGTCGAACGTTCCTCGAATTTATTGGCACCAATCAGAAGTCCAACTGCGGTTACTGTAACGGGGAGCGAGGAGAAACAGCGGTGAAATCTGGTGTGAAAGGTTATTATCTAGATCATCTTGAAACTTAAAAATCAATTTTTCAAACAACTTGAAAACTAATTTTAAGAAGACGCGGGCAATTCGAGGGCCGATGGTGGTGGTGGTGACGCGGAAAAAGACGAATCATCGGTGTCAACCGGTATGCTTTTCTTAGAATTCGAATTTTCAAAATTAGAAAAATCTGAAACCATGTCATTTCGAAACCAACCGTTCCGCAACTGCGAGTTTCGGAATGTCTCGTTGCGAAATTTTTTCGAACTGATATTGATTCTTTAGCTCTAACTATTTACGCGATCTCGTCTGACAATTTTATGCACTTATTGGAGGCTGGCTGGAGCACGTAAGTTTTTAGTTCACGCACACATTCCTTCGCCTTCTCCAGCCCCTCCTATCAGCCAAAGCCCTCCTTGAATTGCCTGGGAAAATTGTGTTTTACATGAAAAGAAAATTTCAAAAACCCCGAAAAGTTGCTTACAGCTGGTGCCTGGGCTCACACAATGCGAGTCAACGACTATGCTGGGCTACTGGACATGGGCTGGAGAAGGTGGGCTTCTTCCTTCTTTCTTTACTCATTTTACCTCTTTTCCAGATCCGGACGTTATCTCTACAAACCGAATAATCGTGTCACATGCTGTCCACAGTTCACGATTCGTCTCGATGTCACAAAATTCAAAATGTCTCGAAGTCAAAAACGAGCGATGCGTCAGATGAACGAGTTCTTGGCGACTGGAAAACGACCGGTTTGTGGGATTAAGGAGGAAGATTCTGGAGCTGAAAAGGTGGTGGTGCCTGGAACATCGTCTGATAACAGTTCGGAGAAAGTGAAATCAGAAGCAGTCACAGCTGTAAGAAAAGAGAAAGATCCAGATAGACCAGTCTTGAAGAAGAAGGAGATCCGAAACAAACGATTCGAAGAAAAGTGTCGTCAACGGAACCTCGATCCAGACGTTGTTCGTGCCGAGCGTCGACAGAAAGATGCGAATAGACAGAGAACCATTCAATCGTTTATCGATGAGGCTCGTCCGGATTGGAAGCATAAATTGGAAGTGAAGCTGGTCCCTATAGGAACGGAAGAATTCGATTCAAAAGATAACGAATCATTTGAGCTTTACAAGAAATATCAGCACATTATTCATAAAGATGAAGGTTGTAGACTTGCTGGTTTTCGACGGTTTTTGTGTGATTCGCCGTTGATCAAAGAGAAGAGACTTGGGTAGGTTATAGACACGCAGATATGAAGATGCTTGTCAGAATTAATGCTCGATCAGTTTCGAAATTAACAAACCGAATAAATATTTGATTAAAAAGCTTTTAGTTGGAGAGCACTTTCTGACATACACCCTTTGTGCCTACGCTCATATTCAAAAACTAAATATCTTTTTACTTCAGAGTTGACCTCGGCTCATTCCATTTGTGGTTTCTCCTCGACGGAAAACTGATTGCCGTTTCTGTCGTTGATCTTCTTCCGAACTGCCTATCTGCCAAATACATGTACTACGATCCAGATTACTCGTTTCTGTCAATGGGTACATACACTGCTTTAAGGTTTGTACACTCCCCATCCTTCCTCCATTATTTATAGCATTTTTCAGAGAAATAGATCAAACACAACGTCTCGAAAAAGTGAATCACAATCTCAAGTACTACTACATGGGTTACTATATTCATTCGTGTCCGAAAATGCGGTATAAGGCAAAGTTCCGTCCAAGTGACCTGCTTTGTGACGAGTCATTCAATTGGCTTGAACTGGATGCTTGTACTGAACTCATTGAGAAATCCACGGATCGGAATGGTTTTGCCGAGTTTTGTCCTGGTTTCCCTCGACCCGCGCCACTTCCTCTTAATGATATGCTTGTATATACTGATGGAGCTATGACCACTTTCGATAGAGCAATCAGTCGGCTCACCGATGCCGATAAAAAAGAACAAGTGCTCCGAAACGCCCAAGAAGTCGCTCGACTAGTCGGACCGAATCTAGATGCTGCTGTATACTATTTCAGCGAATTTGAAGCATAATCTCTTTTTCTTTGTAGAGTTATCATTTAATTTTAATCATTTCATTTCTTTTTAAATTCTCCTGTTTCTTTTTCCCTCAGAATCTCTGAATGTAAATGTATAATAAATATGGCAATAATAAATTCGAACACAATACAATTCAGTATCGAATTCAGCGGCGAAATGGTTTATGTATTTTGATCATGAGAGTTATATTTATCGATGATGTTGGAAAAAACCGCAATTTTTCTAAAGTCCGCAGTTGCGCGTGTCAAAGCGTGTTTGCAGACAATAGACGTCGACGTGTACGGTTGGCTGCTTTTGCATGCTTTTCCTTCTATTCTTACCGATTTCTGTCCGGTTTTCCCACCAAATTTGCATTTTTTGAGTCCAAAGTAAACATTTCTATTCCAGAGATGACCTCAACACGGGTTCTACTCGTGCTGTTGGCAGCAATCACGGTGATTAGAGCGCAGAACAATCCGGTTTTCAAGAAGTAGGTTTTTATCTCCAGCTTTCCATGTTTTCAACAATACGTATTTAGGTTCGAATACAAGCATTCCTTCCGGGCACCAAACCTTTCTCAACGTGATGGATCTATTCCATTCTGGATTGTAAGAATTAATCATTTTTCGAGTTAAAGACCTGTATTATTTTCTAGGTCAGTGGTGATGCTATCGCATCCGGAGAGCAGCTTCGTTTGGCGCCATCAATGAGAAGTAGAAAGGGTATCGCATGGAACAAAAGAGCATTTGTTGAGAGCGAAAACTTCCAAGTGAGTCAAATATTTGTAGAATTTTGACAAAAACGTTACGGTAACAGGTTGACATTGCTCTAAAAATTGGAGGACAAGGACGTGTAGGAGCTGACGGTCTTGGAATCTGGTACACCTCTCAACTTGGAGCTCTTGGACCAGTTTTCGGTGCTAACGATTTCTGGACAGGAATGGGATTGTTCATGGATTCGTTCGATAATGATGGTCAGAAGAATAATCCACAAGTTTCACTGATGCTTAACGATGGAACCAGATCTTACGATCATCATACAGACGGATCTCAGCAAATCTTGTCCAGTAAGCATTCTTATAAAAAACTCTTTAAAAAAGATATAATTCATTTTTTCAGGCTGTCAACGTGACTTCCGTAACAAGCCATACCCAGTTCGTGTGAGAATCGAATACATGAAAAACGTTCTCACAGTCCATGTTGACGATGGAATGCAGCCAACTCCACGATATGAGCTCTGTATGCGTGCTGAGAATATTTTCCTGCCACGAAACGGCTACTTCGGAGTCTCCGCTGCCACCGGTGGACTTGCCGATGACCACGACATTCTCGACTTCTCTGTGTTCTCTCTGTTCAACGAACAGCAAAAACCAGTTCCAGTCGCTGAGCAAATTCCACAACAAGAGAAACAGAAGTATGATGAAGAATTCGAGAGACAAATGAAGGAGTACGAGCAGGAGAGAGCCAAGTTCAAGGAGCAACATCCGGATAAAGTGAAAGAAGATGACGAGTATGATCCAAATAAGTATTACGAGGACGCCACTGCTCGCGAGCTTCGACTGATCTATGAGTCTCAAAATGCTATTCATCAAGTCATGCAAAATATGGATCAAAGATTAGCTCAAATTCAACAAGCTCAATTATCTGGTGCCGGTGCCGCCGCAGTGCCTCAAACCGGACAAGCGGCGCCTGCAGCCGTTGCGGGTGGTGCAAGTTTCCAGCAGCACGAGAAGAATGAAGTGATCACTTCTCTGCGAGACTTAACCCAATCTGTTCGAGATATGAAACAGTACATCAATGAAATATTTACCAAGACTTACAATATCGACCAGAAAATTGCGGTGAGTTGATTTCGATTAGTTTACCGGAATTCAGTTTGAAATGCTTGTTTCAGCAAGGAGGCGCTGGTGGAGGTGGTGTAGACAGCAGCATGCATCAGAAAGTTGACTCGCTGCTCAACGAGCTTCGAACAGTGAGAGCTACTCAAGTCCAGACGGTAGGATATTGAATAATCAATTGTTTTAAAACTCAAAATTGTTCAGACTGGACCAGGAGCGAACTGTCCGAACGTCGCGTGCGTCTCCACAACAATTTTCTTAGTTATCCTCACTGTACAATCAGGAATAATCCTCGCCTTCATCTTCGTGCGAAGCAAGCAAGACAAGGCTAAATTCTACTAAATTATTGCATTCTTACTACAATAACACTGTCTTTCTTTCCCCTTTGTCGTCAAATGTGATGTTTTGAACACAACACATCGAAATTTTGCGGCATTAGAGATTTTACGAACTAACAACGAACTTTTTAAAACATATTTTTTTTATTAGAAAAAAACCTCAGTAAATAATATCATCTCCCTTTGATTTTTGTGTTGTGTTTTTTTAATTGAATTTCCCCGTTATCCTTCCGATTTTTGTGGTATTTTTGAATGGTGCATTCGATGATGGTTGTGCGTACACAGTTTTCTTTCATTTGGAATTAATTTCACTTGTTTGATGTTTGTAGATAGATCGAATAAATTATTGATCAAATGAGTGAGGCGAAAGAGAAGCAGCGGCTTGAGTCAGGATGTGGAGCCGTTCTTCAGGGAATGAGCGGTAAAAAAGTTTGTGTGGAGCTTCGCGGTGAGAATTATGTGATTGGTGAGGATTCGGATTACCTTTTGAAAGTATTCGATAATCTTCTAGGAACTTTAATAAGCTGTGATTCGGAGCTCAACCTAAAACTGACGGATGTGACAGTAATTCGAGATGCTCAGAAAACTGAAGAACCAGAGTATCATGTAATTGGGAGACATATTAGGTAAAAACACATATTTTTTAGAAAACATTTCTCTAAAAAAAAAATGAAAATTTAGATTCGTTCATTTCCAAAATCATGTGAATGCGCCGGCAGCGATTCGTCGATGTATAAATGGAGTGCAAGCCGGGAAGCCGAAACAGAATAGGCGACTTGATCAGAAGCAATTCGATACCGGGCGAAAGTTTATTGATCGAGGAAATTATTAGTTTTAAGTTGGTAATTTGTCATATTTCTCATGTTTTTAATAAAACTGGTTTTCTGATTGCAAAAACTGAGTTTTATTCGATAAACTGCTGAAAGAAGTTGATGATTGTGTGCCTACTGTATTAAAGGCGCATAGTTTAATTTGTAAATTCAATACTGGTTTCTAATCAGAAAAATTAGGAAAAAAAAACATATATATTATATGAACATTATTACAACTTTTCCGATAAAAAATTTCAATTTAGTAAATCCTATTTTAATCAGTCTTCTTTGCATCTTTCGCTGGCTCAACTGCCTCTTCCTCCTCGATCACGTCCTCAGCGCCAAACACAATTTCAGCGAAATACCTTGAATTTTAAAACTATTAGCCCGTGAACCTTTCAAACTTACCATGCAATCAAAGGACTAAGCCAATAAACAAAAAGATGACCGGCATGAGAAACACCCAAACAATTGAAAGTACACGCCCAGGCGACAATCGGATTCGCGTACATTCCAGTATAATTGATTCCGACTGCACAGAGAAGTCCCGAAAAGACACAGTTGGCCACGGAGCACAGTTTGGTGTCTCCGTCGTATCGCTCATCCACAAACTTCTCAAACCATTTCGCCAAAAATGTGGCGGCTCCCTCAATTATACAACCAGTAGTGATAGCTACTGTAAGATCAGAAGTGCAGGAGTCTTGATCCAAAAGTTCCAAATGAACGGGATGAACTCCGAAACTCCAGAATAACCTAGCAACAAAGTAGGAAAGATAGGCTGAAAATATATTTTCAGAAAAACGAAAATACTCTAAATAGATTTACCGGCTGCCAATTGAACAAAGAAAACGTAGATTCCTCGACGGATTGCTTTACTCTTACGGTAACAATTTGTGACCAAAGGACACGGATGAGCAACAGCGTCTCTTTGAAAGTAACAATTTGCCAACTCGATTACAGTAATCTCTATGAAAACTCCCAATAATCCGTAGTTTTCCAAAATGGTTCCTACATCGAACATTGGCACACATATTTGTAATGTCCCGATAAACTGAATTTTTGTTCATTTTTTAGAAAAAAAATCTCATCGAGCTACCTCTAAAATCAGAAGAGCCGACAACCGTTTTGGGTTGTCGAATGAGGTCACGACGAGGAATCGAAGAAGCTCACAAATTGCAAAAACCGACCCGTAGAATATCAGAGAAGCCACCCAAATTCTCATTTTCACTGCAACAAATATCAAAAAGTTTTTTGGAATTTTCAAAAAAAAAGAGCCGGGCGGCTCAACTCAAAAAAAAAAATCAGTGTGATGTGCTCTTTTACCCGGATGAAAGATATCCTTTCACTTTTTGTTTTCTCTCTTAATCTCCGTCTCGTTTTCAACTCTTGGAGACGCACACATACACAAATAAAATCCAAGTTCATTTTTCATTCATCGTTAAATTTCATTGAGAAACGAGAGAGAAAGAGAGATAGAACTCAAAACTCACATTATTGTTCACATGGCGGAAAAAGAGGAGAAATAGAGCACAAGACGTACATCATTCCGATAAGAAATTGTTAATAAAAATCTGAAATGAAAAAAAAAAAGAATTCGCAGCGAGCAGGGTTCGAACCTACGCGGGCATAGCCCATTGGATTTCAAGTCCAACTCCTTAACCACTCGGACATCGCTGCCCGCCGAGAGAGGGGTGCAAATGCCCCTCAAAAGTTTGCGTAGTGGGGGGAGAGAAGAGAGGAAAAGAAGCGCAGGCGTCCGTAAGTCTGTTGCGTCAAACAGCGGCGAAATTTGAGTGGCTTCTTCCTGTGAGTGCTTATGGAGTGCCCTTGTATAAAAGGAATTCGTCGAATATTCTAGATCCCTTTCCATGCTGTTCTATGCTTTTTTCTCCATTTTTTGTCCGTTTCCAGTCCGTTTCCAGGGATTGCCACGTCAGAGAGAAAGGTTGTTGACCAGAATGCACTCTTCCCTACTACTCTCTTCAATACCCGATGAGATAAACAAGAAGGGCATTCCCCAATGAGACAGAAAAATAGAGGGAGAGGGAGAGAAAGGAAGGCCTCGAAAATTCTACGTTCACTTGAATTTTTTTTGTGTTTTCTCTTTTTTTTGCTGTGTTTTGACCTAGTTCACGATGTGCTGATGGGGTAAGTTTTTATTGATTTGTATGGGAGATTTAGGGTTTTAGAAGGCAAGGCCTGTCAGGTCATCAGTTTGATAATGAGGGTCTCGGAGACTTGATTTCAAGAAGTTTTGGTTTTTTTAAAATCCAAATCAGGAATCTAGAGCAGGATCCAATCGAGGATTCTGGAGAATTTCTGGAGTCCGCAAACACCGCAACTGACACCATCACGTCAGATTACAGACTCTTTAGTCCATCTAGACCATGTTCCACTTCCCTCCCTACCGTAATCTTCGTCACTTCCCAATTTCACAAAGATCACAACTCAGCTGACTCCTTCTTCTCTCTCCCTTTTTTTTTAGTTTCGTAATATTTACCAATCAATTTCATTATTTTTTTTCACCTATTTTTAAAAATTGACTATTTCAAAATTTTTTGTTATCACTCAACATAAAAAACCTCTAATCGCTTCCTATTTCTTATCGAAAGTTTTTATTGATTTTGATTTTTTAAGTACAAAGTTTACCAGTTTTGCATCACGGATCTAGAGGGAGAGAGTTTTGGTTTTTGATGATTTTTCGAAGCCAGTCGTACTTAGGAAATTTCGGCCCTGCCCGTCCCGGTCAGCCCGGATCGGAATTTTCGAAAAAAAAATTTTCAAATTTTTTTTGCAAAACTCTTCTAAAAGTGTTTCAACCCGAAATAGCATCATAAAACACCATTTTACTTTAAAAATCACTTATATAATAATCAGCTCTGAAAACGCGTATGAAGCCAGCGAAATATTTTTCAAATATGGGGAACTGACTGCATACACCACATATTACGGTAATTTGCGTACTGACACTCCCGTCCACTTTCGCAAAGCTTCCAAAAAAGTTGATAATCCTGGTGGATCTAGCTCACCTGAGGGAGGAAAAAAACTAATCATATGGATGAAAAAAAAAATATTTGGAGAACCTCGAGCACATTAGATTAATGGGATTATCGGAGCGCATTTTTGGAGAGCAGAAGAACAAAAAATTTGTAGTTTTGTCCAAAAGTGCCCTTCTATAAGAGAGTTCTCCAGCTTTTCTCAGTCTCTTCTCCTCTTCGAAAAAACAGAGTCCAAAAAACCCGTTGGCTGGAAATAATTTCTCTTCTCTCTCATTCATTTTCCAACTCAAAACAGCTGATCGTCTTTCTCAAATCCCTCTCTTCCACCGACTCTCTCAATTTGTTTTTTTTTCGTTCGTGGTTCCATTTCCTTCTCTTTTTGTTGCTGACTATGGGGGGGAGGCCTGGGGGTGAGTGAGGGGTGAAAGAGATAGAAAAAAGAAAGAAAAGCAAGCAAAAAAAAGAAGTAGAGACACTTTCACTTTTCGAACGAGACCCCCACTTTTTTATGTCAGAGTGGGTCTGGAAGGAAGTAAAAATAACAAAGATCAGAGGGGCGAAGGATCAGGAAGAAAATTCAGAAAATGGGAAGTTTAGGGATAGTTCCAGAAGAGAGAAGGGATCAAGCCTAGGTCTCGCAGCGCTCGGGAAAACTTCTTACTGTAGTTTTATTTTGAATCTTTTATATTTGATGTTAGAAAGTTAATTTTCGAGATCTGATAGAAAATTCCAGACGATTTTCGAAATTTCGTGAAATTTCGGCCCGGCCCGACAATTTCCAAGGCCCGGATTAAAAAAAATTGAATTTTCATTTTGAAAAAATGTGCACTTTTTCAGAAAATTTCAAATTTCAAAAATGAAAATTCATCAAAAGGGCCGGGCTTGGAAATTGGTGGGAAGGCCCGGCCCGTCACAAGTATGAAATTAGGAGCACGTTAACCGATTTTTGAACTTTTTGTGAGCGCCAAAACCCGGAAAGCTGCTCAAAAATCACAAATTGTCGTAAGATATGATGCCAAATCTGCAAAAACCCCAAAGCCAACACACTGACGTCAGATTACACATTTCCTCCCTTCCTTCCAAAATTGTATTGTTGTGACGACGGAGCCACATTATCATTCCACTCTTTTTAGTCTCTTCTTTGAATCATGACCATTTGTTGATTCAGTACATTGGGAGAGTACGGTATTACAACCAGGAAGTGCCGCCTCCTCCTCTGTTCTATGATTATTATGAAACTGAAACATTTCTTGTTCTTCCAGAGCCTCTCCTCATCTAGTGATATCTCTGAAAAGATTAAGCATAATGCACTTTCAAAATGTGCCTCTCTCCCTCCTGACGGCTCCTGGCACCTATCCTTTTCGAAATCCCATTTTCCCTTCTCGTGACCTATCATTTCCATTCATCTCTCGGAGCGGCGTATTCTTATTCTTTTTGACGGACGTCTCCTAGATACTGCTTCTTCGGAAAAAAGCACAAAAAAAACCCTGCGGAGAGTATACACTCAAAAGGTACTAAGTCATCCAGTTGGAGTGTTTGAAGTGGGCGGAGCTTAGGGGCAGGTTGAAAACAGTCAACATGTTTTCATCATTCTTTACACATTGGATTTTTGAAAGTTTCCGTTCTCTTTTTTGCATTTTTTTGATTTTTTGTTTTTAAAAGAAAAAAAAAAAGAGATTCCATGCCAAGTGGATTCGAACCCCTGACCTTTTTCTCTTGAGACAGAGGCTTAACCGGCTGCGCCACTCGGCCAGAACTGAGAGAGAGTTCCACTTGTCGTTAGGCGCCGGCGGTTTTCTGCCTTTCTTGAGAGTCCGCAGAGCGAGAAGGAACCAAAATCAATTTTCCAAAAAAAAACCAAATAATCCTCTCCCCTAAATTCATTTTCTCTGAATCATCATAAACTCCATTTCTCTCCCCGCCCTCTCAATTCCCCACACTATTTTTTTTGACATGTTGATATCAGGCGTTTTCAAATGAGAGAATAAAAAGCTCTTCATCAAGCGAAGGGATTACATGTCCATTTATATTTTCACTCCGTCTCCTCATTCCTCCTGCTATTTCTCTTGTCTCAACTGATTGAATTGGAAGGGGATGAATGAATAAAAAAGGAAGAAAAGAGAGCATATCTTTTTGAGATCCTCCTCTCATTATTCATTGAAAATGATGATGGAGGAAAAAGAAGCAGAAGCCGTCAAGTCAATGGAAGGCGGCTCCCTTGCTATCCAAAAAAAAATGGATGTCTTGATTATACCTTTTGCATCTCTTTCTCTTTCTAAAACACAACTGCACTCTCTCTTCTTTCCCCTCCCGACGACTGCCCTCTTCTCACCCCACAATTTTTGTTTCGATTTCCGCCAATTCCTTGACTTTGCTCTTTTTTTGGTGGCTCTGGCTCCTTTGAGAATTTTCGATTTTTGTTGGCTACCGTAACCCTTGGGGATTTAGGGATTTAGGTATTTTAGAGGGTTTTAGGTTAAGTTCCCCCTAATAAAACGGCATAAATTTATTAGTCTAGACTAACTAGGCTCGACAAATATTTTTTTTTGAAAAAAAATTGGAAAAAAAGAACGCTTGACAAACACCGAAAGCGAAATTCGAGGTCGAAACTTGCACTTATTGGTGACCAAATTCAAAAAATTGATTTTGATTTTGAACCTTGAGGGACCGGAGCCCCAGGCCTTTGCGAAATCCGGTGACTTACAGTCAACCTTGCTCCCCCCCCCCTCTTCGCACTTACGAACACCTCCACTCTCCTCTATGCCCTACACACCACGTATAGCAGAAGAACGCGGTGCCGTGTGGTTAGCGCTCTTGTCTTCCACGCGACAGGGGTCGGGTTCGATTCTTTTCGGGGTCAAAATGTTTTTTCTTTTTTTTAAAAGTTTTTTTGTCGTCAGTCTTGTTGTATTCTACAACCATATCTGAGAATGCCAACACATTTTCCCTTCCAACATCATCATTACGAATTAGTTCTTCTCATTTTCGTCGTCTTCTTCCACTTGATTCATTCCAAAGTGCATATCTCTTTTTTCCTCTTTTTTTCGCTTCTTCTACTTTTTTTTCATTGCTCAGTGAGCTGCTCAACATCTCCTTCTTCTGCAGGGGCACCAGCAATTTTTCGTGTCTCTCTCCTCCTGCGTCTCTTCGTCTTCCATTCCTAGGCTCTCCTCTTCTTGCCCCACATAGATTATCACTTTATGTTTCACACTACTTACACGTCATCAATGTAATAGAAGATCAAAAGAATCAGAAGGAGTAGTTAATGATAACGTCATTTTCATATTATGTGTAAACCTTTCTCTTTTTTCTAAATCCCTTAAAATCCTTGAAAGGGATTTCTCCTCTCAAAGATCATCCTGTTCTGATTCTTTGATTTTTCATGATTATTTTTACAATATGACATGGCTTAGAGCCCATCAATTAGTGGGTGTTTTTTTGTTTTTTTTTTGAATTTTGCTCTGATATAAGTTAGGTCAGGGGAAGCTGTTCTCCAATTTTCGAAAATTGTCGTAAGATATGGCGCCGAGTCCGCAAACACACTGCTGGCACCATACGGTAGATTGCAGACTTCTTCATCCGTAATAATCTGTTCGCATCATCTCTTATCTGCGTTCGCCTAGACAAGCCAGAAAAGCGGCAGTTATCTAATAGCCCTCTATACCAACTTTCAAGATGCACCGCGTGGCTTAGTGGCTAACGCGTTTGTCTTCGAAATTTTGAACTCGGGTTCAATCCCGCCAGGCGCCTTTCTTTTTTTTTTTAATTTTTTTTGAATCAGAACCGTCCTGATCTAGACTTTCTCGATCTTTTAGCCTACCCAAATGATGGGCCCAGTAGACTGTGACGACGAAGTTTGTACTTCTAATGCCTAGCAGCTCTACGTCTCATTTTAATGTCTAGACGGCAAGAAAAGTTTGAATCAGATTGCAAATTTCGGGGTTTTTTCCTCTTGGTTTGCTAGTCTTCTTGAAACATTTTCTACCTTTTTTCTCTCTCTCTCTCTCTCTCTCTCGCTTCGCATATAATTCCAAAAATTCTCAAATAATTTCAGAATCTTCATCGGAGTATCTCAAACATCCCCTCTTCCATCCACCCCCATCATTCATTTTTTACTCCATTTTTTTCAGTTTTTCTCCAAGAATAGGTGAGTATTTTTCTTCTCTCTCTCTCTTTTTTTTTAATTTTTTTTTGGTTTTGTTTGCATTTCCATTCCGATGACTGACGACCAAAATATTTACTAGATGGGAGGGGCTCCCTCACTGCCACAGGGAAAAGCTTTTTTTGAAATCGAATGGAGAAAGAAAAAAAAAAAAAAAAAAAAAAAAAAAAAAAAAAAGATTTGACCCCTGCCGGAACCGAACCCGGGTGTGGAAATTAGAAAAGAAGAGCGCTAACCACTACACTACGGGGCAACAAAGCGTATAAGGAGCGGAGGGCCATTTTATTCCCCCTCTCCCTCTCTCTGACTCTCAAAGCAACCACAATGTTTCAGATAAAATTCGCTAGTCCAAAAATGCTAATGGAATCACAATGTATGGGTGGAGGAGGTCAGAATGGAGGTGCACATCATCATCCGCCGCCAATGGGACATCAAGTCTATCCGTTTCGGGATCGGAAGAAATCTTGTGGTGGGTCCTTTTTCTCAGATTTTTTTTTTCAAAAAAAAACAAGAAAACTATCCGCATGCTTACTTCTGCTATAGTTTGTTACCAGAAGGTTTCCGCCGCTTCGCGGCTTCAACCTTCTGGGTTCACGTGAATTTTGAGAATTTTTCTATTCGCGAAACTTTTCAGTGAGTTTGAGCCCTATCTTAGCACAGAGGTCCCTCGGGCTCCAAATGAAAAATGAAAAACAGGGGCATCATTATTGAGTTAAGCTCTTTCGATATGTGAATATCCCGTGCGAATCGGACAAAAACTGAATGAGCTAGGCTCGATGAGGGACAGACAAACAACAAACAGACGGAAAAGGTGTTTTAGAATATAGTTTGTTATTGTTTCTGAAAACTTAACATAGGTACACCTCCAACATCCCCTCCTTCCTCGTCTTCCTCATCATCATCATCGTCATCTTCTTGTGGACGTCTTCCAGCCTTTGCTCGTTTCTCCCATCACCATCCCGGACCCAGCTCAGGTATCTCTCATCGTCGTCTTCGTCGTTCTTTCTCTCTCTATCTCTCTTCCTTTCTTCTTCTGTTCAACACTGTTCCCACTGCCAACAAACGTCAGAATACTCCGCCACATCCAACTCATCATCGCCGTGCTCGACGCCAACACGGTCTGGAACGACGACGCCGACTCAGCAGAGCTATATGACAGAATGCCAGATGACGGGTGGCCCGCAGAGTTATTATCAGCAAAGTGCTCCGCCGAGGCCTTCGTTCACTCCGAATTACTACTATCGGCATCACAATCATCATCATCATAATCAACACCACAATTATCACGCAGGTTACGGTTTTCAGATTTTTGAGTTTTTCAGGATAGTCAGCTTGCTCAGAATATTCTAGTTTTAGAGCATGAAGCTAGACGGTTTGACATAATTGAATTGAAAAAAAGATGGATTTATAAAAAATTGAAAAAAAACTCAGACTTGCCACGTCATAGGGGATTTTCTGCAAGTGCGCCTCACCGGTCATTTCTGGACCGTTCAATGGAGCGTAGTTTCCACATGTGAAATATCCATTTTTCATGAAACTAGGCTTTCGAAACCGTTGAAGTTTTGGCTTGCAATTTTCAAATTTTTGTCTCAATTTCAATTGATTTTCATAAAAATTAGAACAAAAAAATTTTTTTAATGTCAAATTTTTTTTCAAAAAAAAATATTGAAATTTTATTTTGTACTAACTTTTCAGAAAATCGAGTCGAAAAATTTGAAAATTTCAAACCTAATTTTCAACGGTTCCGAGATGTTTGGTTTCGAAATGTCGCGGAGCCGTTTTTTTTTAGGTACCTTCACTTATTTGGGAGGGTTATCTTTCTGTTTCAGTGAATCCTCTAATATAGTGGCACCAACATTCTAGACAGGGAATATTTCTTCAAAATGCCCCTCATCAAGAAATGGGCCTAGTAGCTCGACATGGTGCAGTTTTTTGGAACAATTCAAATTTCTACCGTAACCCAGACGCCCAGATCCCTCCAAGCTAATTTAGCACCTTTTCAAAATCCTCCAAACTGGTTTTCCCTCCTCGAAAAACAAGAAACAGTAACCCCTCTCTTCTCCAGTAAATTTCCCTTTTGTTGTTGTTGATGGGTGTTCCTTTTTTCCCTCTCTTGCATTTCTAGAGTGGGGTGTTCTTCGCGGATACGACGAATAGGGAGGGAATAAAAAAACAAGTTTTTGCCTCGTTTTCTTGTTTCCGCTTCACTCTCTCAATCCTCCTAACCATGCATTTACTCGTAGAGGGAAAAATATACACTTCTTCTTCTTTTTTTGAATGATTACTCATCTTTCACACGCAGCATACACACGAATTTTTGATGAAGAAGCTCAAATGCAGAAAAATAGAAAAAAAGGAACGGATCAGGAGAAAAACAGATAGATTAAGAAGTGTCATATTCAAGGAAAGGGATTATCATGGATTGCACTTTTTGAAGACGTTCGTGGGATGTGAAAACAGAAGAATCTGGACTTTTGGCTTCTCCTAGGAAAAAGTAAAAAAGATTTGGCGCAAGGTGGAGTTGAACCCAGGTGGAAAATTTGGAAAACAAGAGGCCTAACCGCTAGGCCGCAACACAGCGAAAGGAAGTAGGGAGAGAGGGAATAGAGATTATGGCGGCGACCCCTTTTTTCTCATAGATGCTGGCTTGTAGTAGGAGCCAGCTTCCTGTTCTAGGTGACTAAGCCTTTTCTCTAGAAAATACCACGTCTGAAAATTCTTAATAATTGGAACTCATAATCTCCTTTTTCTCCCAGTGAACACCTCATTATTCTGAGTCATCTCTGTGTTTTGTTCTGAGCCCAAGGAAGAAGAGCAAAAACTACTAAAAATAGATTCTTCCAACTTTCAAAAATGTTCTTATCGCAACTTATCATTGAACTTCCGCTGTACACTTGTCGTCTCCATAAACAAAAAATTTCGAAAGGGTGTCTAGCCATCGCGAACTTGTTTACTTGTTTGTCCGCGCCGTGCCGCTCTGCACCGCGCGGCACACCGCGCCAATGGGAACGGCGGTGGCACGTTCCTGGGGTGGCTTGTTTACGTAAACAAACGTACTTTTCTCTCTCTCTCCCCAATTTCAACACACTCTCTCACCCCTCCGGGTGGTTCAACTTGATTTTTTTGTGTGTTTGACCACCACCATCATCCATGTCTGGGGGTCTGCAGCTTCTGCAGCACCCCATCCTGTCTGGCTCCGCCCCCTGGGAAGGAATGGGGGACTGGGGGTGAGGGGAGCGAGAAAGGGGGGAGGGGAGGGGAAGGCATGTTGTTGTGTTCGTGAAAGACCAGAACGCAACGACAACCACGACGACTCTCAGCTGATGCTTCTCAAGCCAACGCTGCTTGCAGCTGCCACCGCCGCCAATCAACAGCAGAACTGTAAGAGAAACCTTTTTTTTTCTAAAGAATAGGTCATTTTGGGAAGTAGGTGTAGCTTCTGAAACTACCGTAACCCAGAAATTTGAAATTTGGGATTCCGTCAAGTTGTCGGATCATCGGCCAGCACTTGCCCTCTCACTGATTGCCATAATATTTTGAGTGCCGTCCTTCTTTAAGCAAAGCTACCGTAACCCACAACTAAAAATTTTTTCTGGAACTGGATTTTTTGATTACTGTAGTTCCTATTTCTCTGCGGTTTCGATCAATCTTGGTTCCAAAATTTCAAAATTGAAGACTCATTGTTTTTGATTTTTTCTAGAGCTTATCATTTTTCTCCTGCTGTGAACCATTTCCATCATATCATACACTCTCGAATTCATTAAAATAATTTTCAACAATAACAAGTTTCCCTCCTCCATTTCTCAGTATATCCTTTGTTCAATAACACGGAAATCACCTGCTCTTTCCTACTGTTATCTTGAAATAATAATAATAATAGGTGTCTACAAGATTATGTTCTTGATGAAAGCTATTTTTTTTGGAAGCTTCCGTTCTAGGGATGACTGAACTCATTTCTTCCATGGCAGAGCTCTTTCACATGGGTTAGGAATTTTCTATAAATTGGTGGTCTGAAAGTAAATGCTCCTGTGAGTAAAATCTGAAATTTCCAACCCTCACTGGAACCTGAGTGTCTCGAAATCTTCATCTGAATATCTGACCTCGCCCCCGAACACTGTCGACATAGCTACTTCAGGCAAAAATTTCCAGACTCATAGGGTCCAATCAGGGCTAGAAATGTCAGAGTCTATTCACAGAAATATCGACTTTCAGACTATCAATTTATAGAAAATTCCTATCCCGCGTGAGCAAAACATTCCCTCTTGAAAGGCGCACTTAAGTTTTTTTGGATAGATCTCATCACGATTGTAAGTGTCACTGTAATTATGAAAATTTAGAGGGCAAGAATAAGTTTCAGTCAGAAAAAACATGAACTCATTTGGAAAAATCAGGGTTCGGACCACTCTGAAAAAATTCTTACAGTAGGCTTTTTTTCGTGGCAAGACTCATGCTGCTTCTCATAGGGAAACCCTGGTGACTAGGCTCACATATTTCGTTACGTCACAACACATTCTGAATTCGGGGAAATCGGAGTTTGAGAGCCCAGAAAAATTCTTACTGTACACGTTCCTCCGTTGCGAGACCCATGCGAACTCTGGACTAGAAATACATAGCCAATCCTTGGTTCCTTACAGGAAAACCCCGATGACTGGGCTTTTTCGTTACGTCACAGCAAATTCTGAAAGTTTGAGCTTTCCCCGAACGTGTTCCCCCATAAATTTTGGAGATTAACTGAATTGAAAGGATTACAACGGCGTCATCACTTCCCCCACTCCCCTGATTTATGACGTGGCAAGACCCCCCCCCCCCCCCATTTCTAACGTTGCCAACAGTGAAAGCAACGTTTCAGATTCAGATGAATACCGAAAACGATCGAACACTCTTCAATCGAATCGCAGCGATAAACGATGGCCGAAAAGGGATATGGGACCACAGTTCGAATTGAGATGTTGCATTGATCCGGAGGTAATTCAATTTTTTTTTATTCGGACTTCAATAACTGTTTTTTCTTAAGATCCTCCGAATCAATGTGGATCGTCAATATTATTTCGAGGATGAGACTGTCCGAGTGAATGGGAGTGTATTCCATAAACGACATGACTATAACAACTTGATGTCGGTGATCCCTAGATCAAAGTTTAATGGGATACATATCAAAATGGAGGATGATTGTCCGCAGGGAGGAGATGACGTTCGTTTGTGTCTTCTGAAGTCTTTGGGAGCACATAATTTGAGAAGTATTCCGTGTGTTCAGTGCAAGGATGAGTTGAAGGTGAGGACTTTCGTTAACTCATGTATTTCCAGTAAATTTTTTTTGAACAAACAATTTTTTCTCGGCTTCTACGCTCCATCTCACACGGGCTTTTACAAATTTCTGATTGCGCCTTTAAAATCTGACAGTAAGCCGCGCTTAAACCGAAGGAGCGCGCACCATGTTTCCAGAGCACTTTTCAGTAATGACTTTCGATCAAATTCTGTTAATATTATATTCAAAATGATGCGAAGAAAAAGTTCTATTCAATTTGATTAAAAAAAAGCTTAGACCCTGATTTTTAATTTTTCAACAAAATGAGGTACGTATCGCTGAGTCGCCACGCAGTTAGCATGCGACCCTACAGTAAGACAGAGCCCGCGAATCAAACCTTTTGAAAACACGTACAAGAAAAATTCCCCGTGAGGCATTATTACTTTTCTCTGAGATTACGGTAGTTCCGGCAATGGGTTATGATAATTCAAAGGCGCATAGACTATGTAGAACCATCTTGAATTTCAGTTTGCTGTAAATTTTCGAATCAACAAATTTGAGTTACTTTGAAATTTTTCAGACTTTCTAGATTGACGGCTTTGAATTTCAGCTACAGTAATCTCTCTACGAGCCCTCCCACCCATCCTCCTTCCCCCAAACAAAATCGAATTTCCTTCCAGGTCTACGACAAATACCCACTGATCGACGGCGTCTTCTACATCTCTCCAGTCTCACAATTCGGTCCAAAAACTGAAATCTCATTGGACGGACGTCGTTTCTTCCTTCAACAACTCTGCGCTCGATGCCTCTGGTCGGATTGGTCGTGTAAAAACTGTGGAAAGGATGAATGGTTCGATGGGAAGTCGTATGTGTTGGGCACTCTTTATTATTATGATATTGGTGAGTCACTTGTTGGAGAGCAAAGCGTTTTTTCCACTGATAAACAAGCTTGTTTTTTTCTTTTTCTTTTTTCCAAGGAATTTTCTAGAAAACTATTTTTCCAGTTTCATCCGGTCGCTGCTGCCCAACTGTTTGCCAAAACTGCAAACAACCACTCGGAGTTCGTGATCAGTTGTCCACTCAACTTGCTAATGTGAGTTGAAAAAAAGAAAAAAAAAGATTGGCGCCAGGTGGAATCGAACTTGGGTTGGAAATTTCCAAAACGGCATCGCTAACCACTAGGCCGCAACGGAACACTCAGGAAAAGGGTGGCAGGGCATACATATTGCGAGGGACGCCTAAAAAAGAGATCATTCCAGGGTAACTACGCCACCATCAACGAGCAAATGACGTGTCAATCGTGCGGCGTCTCGAAGTTTCATCTCGTCCGTGACATCAAAACTTGCCACGTGGCTCGTGCTCCAACTTTTTGCGAATAAAATAATCATTTTTTCTTTTTTATTCTCTATCTAATCCTCTTCTTTTCTAACAAACATTTCTCCGCTTCTACCTCCACGAACCGATTTTAGAATCTCTTTTTTTAGCTCTCTCCATTTCCCGTTCTACCTCCAAATTGATTGATATGCGACATTTTCTCGTTTATATGAGCATGATTCTTATGCACAACTCGCTATGCAACAATACTACCTCAAGCGGCTTCAATGGTCCGCACCCCCTTTTTACTCTTCAATTGTATCTTGGTGTCCATCTATAGTCTTCATTTTTGTTCCTATCTTCAATTATTTGACATTTCGAACTCCTCCTTATTTTTCCTTTTCATTTCTTCCCATTTTGTGTTATCTCTACCTCAGAAAGTGTGCTCCATCGCAAATGTGCAATGGAGCACACTTTCCCTTCCAGATTATACGCCAGTTTTTCTAGACCTTATTTAATTCTCAATGGTACCCCCGCCCCCAATCTAGTTGTTCCTACCCACTTCATAGTCGTTTTCTCATTATTTTTTTGAATATTTTTTCACTTTTTTAATAGACCGTCTTGCTTTCAAACCCCCATCCATTCTCTCTCCATTGTACCGGCTGACTTTTTGAATTTCACAAAAATGGGATATTTCTCTGGAATTGTATCCATCTAGAATTCCATTCTTTTGGAGATGTTCGTGACTTTTTGACTCTTTCTTCCTTTTTTTGTTTTTATTTCTTGATATGTTTCGATTTGTACTTTTTGAATGTAAAATTGAAATTTTGTGAGAAAAGGAATAAACAAAAAAAATGTGATTTGGGTTTTTCTTGGGATCAAAAATCGGATATTGATCAGTGATCGGTTATCCAGCTTAGGACAATCAGGAAGTATTGTTTTAAAGGCGCACCCGATTATTTCTAGAAGCGTCCCGCCGCGATTTAGGTTATTACTGTAGTTATTTTTTTCAAAAGAACGTCTATAGGCCTGATAGGTTCAGAATCAAATTTCCCATCAAATTTCACCTCGTCACATAATTTTTCTGTCGTCACAAAATTAGACCTATGTGTAAAATTTGACGAGGAACCTTGTGGTGTGCTTGGTTTTACGTAATTTTGTCCGCAAGGCTCAGAATCTGTCAGACTTTCAAAAGTGAAAACATTTATTTTTCAACTTTAGCAAAATCTGAGCTCACCATCGAGTTCCCCATCTGATTCCACCCCGTCATATAATTTTTCTAAGCTCTAGCTCAAAATGTCGTAAAACCAGGTGTCGGGTACGCAAACACTACGACTTGCGTACCTGACACCTAACCTTACGATATTTTGAGCTGAGGCTCTAAAAATTTGACCCTGGGGATGAAATTTTGCGAAGAATCTCGTGGACTAATCCGTTTTTCAGAATTTCTTCAGGAAGTCTTGCTTCAAGTATACCAGATCTCAAATTTTCAGTTTCCAGATCCAGCTCTCGTGACCATTTTATGTTTTTCGAACTCTTCTTTGATCTTTTTTCGATCCTCCCGCTTCGTCATCATCTTCCTGTCTGCCCTTTTTTGATCAATTTCTACCTTTCCATTCAACAACAAAACCTTCCCCTTTTCAGTTTTTTGTTCTTTTAGAAAAAAGCATCAATTGATTCGAAAAAAAAGCCCCTTATTTGATTAAAAATGACGAATTCAAACAAAAAGAGGTGTCAAATGTTTTGAAAACTAAAAAAACCTTTAAAAGAGGGGCCACCCCATGGGGACAAAGAGCATCAGCCAGAATGAAGTCGGCAATTATTCTGATTTCACTTCTTCTGGTTTTCGCCGTTTTCCTTGAAGCGAGAGATAAGGATATCGATAAAGAGGCCTACGAAACTGGTTGGTTTTTTTTCCAAAGATTTGAATTTATCACAATTTTTTCCTATTCCAGAAAAGACAGGATACTGCCCACGCTACGAGAAGTGGCACGCATGTGGTAACGGTTGCGAGCCTAGCTGCACCAACCCATTCCCCCCTTCCAGAAAAGTAAGTGAAGCTTCCCTCTTCATGAAGGGGAAAGAAAAACCGAAAAACACCGACGAAGTATGGGCAAGGTAGACCAAACGCGTTTTACGGCCGTGTGGCGCAGCCGGTAACGTGCTTGCTTTTGGTCAGACTGGCCCCGGGTTCAAACCCCACGTGCACAAAATTTTTTTTTTATTTCAGAAATGCCAACTACCATGCATCCCATACTCGTGCCGTTGTAAGAAGAACTACTTCCGTGACAATCAGGTAACTTTTCAAGCATTTTACATCTTTTCTAGAACCTAAAAATGTTCTTTTTTCAGGGAACCGGCCGTTGCGTGCGAATCGAAAAATGCAAAAAGTGGTGAACTCGACGTCTATCATCACTACTTTTGAATGAACAAAAAAGTTTCCCTTGTTTTACAATAAAACATTCATTTTGTTTTTCTTTCCAAGTTTTGATTTTTCGCGTGGCCTACCATGAAGACGAGCTTTTCGAAAAAAAAAAGGACACGTGTCAAACGTGATAATCGTCGTTTCAGACAAAAGACAGTCAGTTTCGGTTTTCAACCGCTTGGATATCCAACAGCACTTCTGCAAGCATGTCGGGGGGGTTTGTTCACCGGTTTTCTGCAATTTCTTCTTCCCAAAATTCGAAATTCCAGAAGGTGATTCAAAGTCAATTGAGAAGAGAAAAGGCGAGAAGAAAGGTTTCGATACCCGCAAGTTCTTGATCGATCTCGCTTCCGGAGGAACTGCTGCCGCCGTCTCCAAAACCGCCGTTGCTCCAATTGAACGTGTCAAGCTTCTTCTGCAAGTTCAGGATGCTTCACAAACCATCACCGCCGATAAACGCTACAAAGGAATCGTCGATGTACTTGTCCGTGTTCCAAAAGAGCAAGGATATGCTGCTCTCTGGAGAGGTAACTTGGCGAACGTCATCCGGTACTTCCCGACTCAAGCGTTGAACTTCGCCTTCAAGGACACTTACAAGAACATGTTCCAAAAAGGATTGGACAAGAAGAAGGACTTCTGGAAGTTCTTTGCTGGAAATCTCGCTTCCGGAGGAGCTGCTGGAGCCACTTCCCTCTGCTTCGTCTATCCATTGGACTTTGCTCGTACCCGTTTGGCTGCTGATGTCGGAAAGGGAAATGAACGAGAGTTCAAGGGTCTTGCTGATTGTCTCGTGAAGATTGCCAAGTCTGATGGTCCAATCGGTCTCTACAGGTATGCATTAAAGGGGGAGGGAAGTGAAGAAAGAAGTATTAATATTGAATCGATTCAAAATGTTGCTCTGAACAAAAAATCCTTTTAGGGCCATGTCCGAAAATCACTTTGAAGCCTGTATCTTGCTTCATGACCCTAAAATGATATTTTCTTCAGAGCAACATTCTGAATCGATTCATAAAAAAATATTCATACTTCAATTTTTACTTCCATACCCTTTAATCAGTTTATATAGATTTTGAAATGTATATTTTCAGAGGATTCTTCGTTTCCGTCCAAGGTATCATCATCTACCGTGCTGCCTACTTCGGAATGTTCGACACCGCCAAAATGGTCTTCACTTCTGATGGCAAGAAGCTCAACTTCTTCGCTGCTTGGGCTATTGCTCAGGTCGTCACTGTCGGATCTGGAATCCTTTCCTATCCATGGGATACTGTTCGTCGTCGTATGATGATGCAGTCCGGTCGCAAGGATGTTCTCTACAAGAACACTTTGGATTGTGCTGTCAAGATTATCAAGAACGAAGGAATGTCTGCCATGTTCAAGGGAGCTCTTTCAAACGTTTTCCGTGGTACTGGAGGTGCTCTCGTGCTCGCCATCTACGACGAAATCCAGAAATTCATCTGAGATAACTCTCTTTTTGTTTTTATACATTTTCAGTAAAAAAAGATGAAGTTCTATTTTTTTTTTGGTTTTATGGGTTTCAATAAAGCCAGGCTTTCGATAGGAGAGAGATTCCCATTCCATTCTCATGTGATTTCCGCCGAAGACGCTTTGGTTTTCATCGGAGATGATTTTCCGATGGCTAGAAAATAATCTGTCTTATCGTGATAAAAACAGTTGCTTGTCCTACAGTAATACCAGTAAAGCACTTTTTCAAAAAATAGCCCGCTCGTCTATTTCCGTCCAACAGATTTACATAACAATCAAATTCATTCCCACGCGTTATCACTAAATGCCTGATACCAATCTTCCAAATGGTTTTTTGTTGATACACTTTGGTCCTGAGTCCGCCCTTTTCTCTAATCCTCTCTTGTTCTCTCAACCATTACAGTGACATTTTTCTGAATCATTGTGGCATTTGAGAGCACCCGGTGGTGGTTCTGGTCGCTCTCTTTTTATATTTTTGAGCAGCAGCCATGAGCATTTATCCCTATATGACCTATGATGAAGTCTACGGTAACAAGTTTGTTCGTCCCGATTATGTTGGTGATCATGATGTCACTGTGAGTTTTAGAATAATTGGAAATTTTGATTTTTTTTTTGATTCCCAGGGAAAAGCACTGATGTATGTGGCTCTTGAACTGATGATGTTCTTCATTATGTGGTGCTTCACTTATGAACGAATCGTTTTCGGACTTGCTGTGAGTTTGAATATTGATTTTTTCCTCTGATATTTATTTTTACAGCTCCTCATTTCTTGTGGATTGGCTCTGATCAGTATCTGGAGTTTCTATGTCAGTTTCTGGAGTCAGGTGGTTGCCGGATTCGCAATGGCTATTCTGATGATTGTCAGTGTTTGCATTGAGCTTTTTGAACGTGAGTTTATCTTTTAAAGATTATTTTTAACTGAGAAATCTGAAATTTCCAGCCGAATACTCTTTCTTCAAAGTGGCATTCCCGGGAGCTGGTCCAGAAGGAATCCAATTCCTGATTGGATATTCCATATTCCTCGCTTTTTGGTGGACGTATCGTGCTTGGCTCAGTTTGAAGGCTGCTTTCTGCATTGCATTCCACAGAGCTTACAAGCGAAACTGGGATGAGGGAATCAAGGAGAGAAAGGAAGAAGAGGCAAGAATCGCCGCCGAAAGAGAAAGAGCTCCAGCTGATAGAGATGTGGAGGCTGCCGAAGAGATTGTTGAGCTTCAGGATATCTAATCTCTTTTACAGTAACTTTTTGTAAACTTTGCCCGCTTTTTTACACTTTGTACCACTAGATAAATTGTTTTGTTGTAATAATGTTTCATAAGAATTCAATTAAAAGTTTGAGCATCCCTTGGTGCCTTTTTCTTAAAAGCTTTCAGATTTGAGGTCTACAAAAAAAAATTCAATTAACGCTCACGTAGATTTCCAGTGAAAAATGTATTGTTTCTGAAAAAAAACTTAATTTCTGCAGAAAAAAATCTAGACGCATTGTATCATCCACAGTAATCAGCGGTTTTCGCTGCAAAACCATCCCAAAAAGCAATGCGCCTTTAAAATGTTTTTGTTCTGTGTCTTTCAATTTTTTGGGGCTTTTCCTCGATTTTCTGCGTTTTCAAAGAATTTTAATTCAATTTTCCACTAAAAAAGCTACTTATAAACCAAATTTTAACAGAACAAGTAGCAAAAATGAAGAAAGGAACGTTCTTGATCGTCAACGAGCCAACCGACGAAACAGTCGATCGTATGCTGCAAGTGCCCAAGGATAAGTGTGACGTTTATCCAGCTCTCGTCTACATTCCAAAGTACAACAAGAAAATGGAGAAGGGACTTTTCTGTCTTCTCACCATTTTCGCACAAATTGCTTTGTACGGGTTGATGGCTTACTTCTTCAAGGTTGGATACTTGGCAATGGTATTAATTATCATTATTGTTTTTTTGAAAGCAAACTTTCTATTTTAGATTCCGTTCGAAGTTTTCTTCCTTACAATGTACGCGAAGGAGTATGTCACCACTCTCCATGTTCAATTTGTTTACTTGGTAATGAGATTTTATGATTATTTTGTTCCAACCGATTTTCAAATTTAGTCCATTCAACTGATCTTCGGAGCTCTCATCACTCTTCTCGCTTTCCTTCCAGAGGGTAACGGGACGCGCAGTGATTTCCAGTTCCTGATCCCAACACTCGCGCCGGGAACAATGGGACTTTTCGGATTCTTCTTCGGGCTTTGTAAAAACTTATTCAAAAAAAGTGGTGTCAAATAATTTTGATTTTTCAGTCACCATCATTCGTCTGCTCCTCGTCGCCAGCTATCATACTCATCTGTTCTACTCGAACCTTCGCGACAAGTTCATGGACGGAAAAGTCGTCCTGCAACCGGCATAAGGCCTCAGTTCTATTGTTTTCTTGTTATTGTTGACACCTTGTTACTTCGTTTTATCGATCTCCCTTGTTTCACAGAATAAAGAATTGTTTATTCTAAAAACTTCATAATTCTAAATTTATTGGTTTATATCCAATTGTATTTCTGCGAAAACGCTTCATATTCTCTGAATAGGTCAATCGATTCGAATCTGCCGCTCACCGCGCAGATGTCTCCTTTTTCGAGGCAATTTGAATTTGTTCTTTCACTGTCTGCGTCTCTACGCATGCACACAATGCCCAGTACACCCATCGTTCATTGTTTGCGTTCAGTTTCTTTTCTCAACATTTTCTTGTCTTTTTCTCAAAATAAATAAAAGCAAAGTTTTGGCGAAAAATATGAGATATCATTTCGCAATAAACGAGCTGATACCTACCAGAAAACCGCACTTGAAGATAAAATCTTCCAGTGAGTGTGATGACTCATCTCTTCTTTTCTCTCATTTACTCACAGATTCTTATCGCATTTGCTCTTTGTGTTTTTCATCATTCGTCTCTTTTCACCATTCGATTATAAAAAGAGACATTTCAGATGCCTCCAAACGGTTCGATTGCAACAACACCTCGCAGTCGAATGGCCACAACTACTCCCACTTCTGGGAAGCAGCGCCCAAAGAAAGAAACTCTTCATTATTTAGCAGCAAGTTCTTCAACAACTTCTGTCGATGCAGCTAGAGCGCTTTTAGGTTTGCTTTTTTCTTTTCTTCCGAACAGAACATAAACATTTGAATTTTAGAACGAGGAGCAAATGTGAACGCGATTGATCGAGACGGAGCGACACCTCTTCATTATGCTTGTGTTCACGACAACGTGGCAATGGCTCAGCTTTTTCTCACCTTCGGAGCTGATCCAATGAGTGCAGACAAACTGGGTAGAACTGCCTATAGTATCGCCAAGGGAAACACGTTGAGATTTCTGCGACGTTACAAAAAAACCAGTGGGCAGCAGCGACTCGGATTCTTCCGTCGCTTCTTTGCTTGTCACTCTCGCAATGACACGTTTTTCATCGTTCGTCCTGATCAAGAAGTTGCACCACTACGCCCGACGGCACTGGCTGAAGCTGCATCGATCTCGTTCAATCGAGGAAACCCCATCACAAAATCATATCGAAATGCTAAAAAGAAGATTCGTGCCACATTCCATGCTATGCGCAGAAGTCGAGCCAACAGCACATCCACACTTCAGGATGTTGTTCTAACCTCAGAAGGATATCGAACAGTCACTACTCCGAGTCGAACGACAATTCAGAAGCCAGCTGTCTCTGTAAAGCGATCGATGTCGGTGTCTGATCTGCCAAGGATTCCTGATAAGCGAGACATTAGAGAGGAAGATCGAAGAACGAAACGATCGCCGGTGAAGAAAACCAGAACGCCTGCGAGGTCAAAGACACCAGACGCCGCTATTCTGAATTCGAGAACACCTGTAGGACGACCGAAAAGATCTCGTAGCCAGGAAACAAAGTTGGTGGCGATGCCAAAGCAAAACCCAATGGGTTATTATGAAAATCCAAAGGCTAGGAATGCCGGCCTCCGTCCAGCTCCATCGGCTCCTCCACTCTCTCCAGAATTAGCTGTAGTTGTTGAGAAGAAGACTCCGAAAACTCCAAAAACGCCGAAAACTCCAAAATCCAGAAGCAAAAGTCCAGCAGCAAACACAACGGAATACTTCACCGCTGATGACGAATCAATAGAAATTCTTGGAAATGACATGAAAAAGTTGACACTTGGCCCGAAATCTGACAAAACGTCTATGAAAACTCCAACTAGACCGATCTCCTCGTCTTCTGGCTCATCTGCCGAAGAGGAGAAGAGGGAAGAGAAAGAAGTGTTGACTCCGACGACGGTGGACGATGGAGAGATGCGGAAGATCAAGAGACTTCGGGATGGAGAGTTGAAATGCGAACTCAAAAAGTATGGTATCTCTCCGGCTGGACCGCTGGATGCACGGACTCGGAAGCTCTATGAAAAGAAGCTGTTAATCGAGAGACGCAAGATTTCCAGTCGTGGTTACTCTCCAGACGCTGATGTTGTCGCGTGTGTAAGTTTTATATTTATATTTTTCTAGGGTTTATAAATTCATTTTCAAAATTAAAATGATACTCGAAACGACTAGAACACTCGCTTCTTCGTTTTTCAAACTAACAATTCGAAGAGCTTCGACTTTCGATCCGAAGCTTCAATTTTTCGGAAATGTTTATCGATTTTTCTTCACTATTTGTATAATTTTTTTTAATTTTCAGCGTCACTCCCCACAACTAGAGCTCGTGATTCGAAACGGATTCCTGCCTTCAGAGTTCGCGGCGCGCGCTCGGAAATGTGACGAAGCCGTTCGAAAGGAGTTCACTGGAAACGGTTTCGGATACAACGCCTTCTGTTATCTGATAATGGATCCACGAATCCTTGGCAGTAAAGTGGAGACGTTGACACTGGAGACGTTTGTTCGTTCCTTATTCTACGTGGGAAAGGGCTCCAAGAATCGTCCCTTACAACATTTCATAGACGCTCGAAGCGAGAGAAGAAACCAGTCGGATAAGCTGAAGACATGTAGCAAGATTAGAACGATTCACGAGTTGTGGACTCTTGGATTCGGAATTCCACGTCATGAGATTGGTAAGAATGGAGGCGAAATGGCTGGTTGAGATTATTATTTTACAGCTCACGGAGTGTCGGATGAAGAGGCTTTTGTGCGAGAAGCCAGTATTATTGAGGCTGTGAAACTGGCGAATTTGGGAAATAAGAAGGTAGGTTGGGAGCTTACGGATTAGCCCTAAAGGCTCACGCGACTGTTTTTTATTGGAAGTTCATTAGTACACTCGGCGCCTGTAAGTCAAATGCAAGCATATTTTTTTCAGGCCGGCGAGTTCCACGGAAGCACCAAATCCTGGGACCCCACTACCAAGGCCGAGTTTGGAACATATTTATTGGATAAGTACGTTTCCCTCTCATTGATCACTTCATCATTCCTAAATTTCAGAGCTCTTGCCACGTTGAAAGTGGAAGGAATTCGCTACGTTTCCGAAGAGAATCTGCCCGACACCCTCTATCCGTATGTGAACAATCGTCGTGGCGGTGGTGGACGGACAATGAAAACTCCGAAATAAATTCATTCTTTTAATCAGGTTTTTCACTTGAAAAGTGTAATATTTATCTAGATTTTTTGTGTATTTCTTTTCTCTGTCTTTACCATAGAACTCCTTCCTAGTCACACTGATCTTTCTCTTTTCTTCTTCTAGATCTCCCCATATAACTATTCTTATTTTATTCATTCTACCTAAATTCGCTTTTTTTGTAATTGCTTTGAAAATAGCATAACAAGTTTTGGATTTTAACAAAATTTATTCTAAAAAAAAATTGAATTATGACAATACCTCCCACTCTTCATCCTTTCGATCTCTCATCGATCGTTTCGACTTTTCCTTCTCCAAATCCTTCTTCAACTTCTCGATCTCTGCCTTTAACTTTTGATTCTCCTCCTCCAACTTTTCATTCAGCGCATCCTTCTCTTCCAGCTTCTGCTCCGCTGCCTCCATCTTCCGCTGATGATTGATTTCCTGCATCCGGAACACCTCTTGGAAGTAGTCGGCTCTCTGTTTGTGCCCTTCGATTTCTTTCATCACTTTTGAGACACTTTGCATTTCTGCTGCTGAAATCAAAAGGTGGAACATGTAACAAAAAGGTGAAGCAGAGCATGCATTCGATAATAGTAATGAAGAAAGGGGAGAAGGATCTCTTGGGTTGGCGTGGAGACGTGAGAAGAGAGGGAGAAAAGAGGAAGGAGAAGGCTAATCGGATAATTGGTATTCCCTTTCTGAAGACACCTGCGCATCTAGCAGATTGGTTACTTAGATAAATATGAGCTTTTGGGAAAAAAGAAAAAAGAGAAAAACATTCAGAAAAAAAGTAAAAAAGATTTGAACCCGCCGGAATCGAACCTGCGTTGAAAAATTCAAAAACAACAGCGTTAGCCACTGCGCCACAACAGCAACAAAAGAGAATAGGGGAGAGGGCTTACACGCTCGTAGCGCTCGGCGTAGCTGTCAGAGAATGGGCCGGCGGGATCAATTGTGATGGATAAAACCATCAAAACTCCAATAAAACCCTATCATTTGTCATGTTTCTCAATCATTGCTAAGCCTAATTCCATCTCTTTTTATGGTGCGATCAAAACATAAAACCAATATTCAATACAAAAAAATTCATAGAGATTTTGATGAGCATACAATCATTTGGAAGTCTCTGTGGAAGTCTCTAACTTCAACTATTTTTTCTTCTTATCAGCACCGAAAACATCGCCTCCGACAGCCGCCAGTGTCTGGTAGTTTGGATCCATTGTGGCCGCTTTTTGGTTCTGGAATTTTCAAATAAAAAATAGAGAAGAATTTTCTCAAAGAGTACCTTGTTAGCTGGTTGAATTGGCTTCTTATCTCCACCTCCGCTTCCTCCTCCAGCCTTCTTATCCGCTCCGAAAACATCTCCTCCAACTGCTGCCAACGTCTGATAATTGGGATCCAAAGTTGCCGCTTTCTTATTCTTGTCGGCTGGCTGAATGGGTTTCTTGTCACCTCCTGGAGCCGCACCACCACCACCATCCTTCTTATCAAACACATTATTATTGAGACCGGCTAGTGTCTGATAATTTGGATCATGAGTCGCTGCCTTCGCATTCTGATCAGCTGGAGCAGCTGGACCTCCTCCAGGAGCAGCGCCTCCACCATCCTTCTTCGCAAACACATTGTTATCCAATCCAGCCAATGTTTGATAATTCGGATCATGAGTTGCAGCCATTCCAGGCTTGGCACCTGGAGCTGCTGGAGCACCTCCTGGAGCCGGACCTCCTTTCTTCTCGAAACAATCATTTCCGATTCCAGCCAGTGTTTGATAGTTTGGATCATGGGTGGCTGCCATTCCAGGTCCTCCTGGCTTCGGGGCTCCTGCTCCACCGGGTGGTGCAGGGGCACCAGCTGGAGCAGGTGGTGGTGGAGGAGCGGCCGAAGGGTCTCCTCCAGCGGCGGATGGATCTCCTGCACCACTGGGAGCTCCGGACTTCTCCTTGTCGTCACCTTTTTGTGATCCTTCTCCTTTGTCGCTCGGGGAGGAACCATCGCTTTTTGGTTTTGCCTTTTTCTGGAATTTTTAAGTTGTTGGAGATGCACGGCAAGCGAACGGCAAGTTGCCTAGGGTTCGGCAAGCGAAAGGCAAGTTGCCCAAAGCAAAAGTGAAGTTGCCCAAAGCAAAAGTCAAGTTGCCCAAAGCAAAAGGCAAGTTGCCCAATGCTCGGCAAGCAAAAGGCTAGTTGGCCAGTGCTCGGCAAGCAAGAGGCGAGTTGCCCAATAGCCACCAAGCAAAAGGCAAGTTGCCCAATGCTCGGCAAGCAAAAGACAAGTTGCCCAATGCTCGGCAAACAGAAGGCAAGTCGCCCAGTGCTCGGCAAGCAAGAGGCAAGTTGCTCAGTGCTTGGCAAGAAAAGGTAAGTTGCCCAATGCTCGGAAAGCAAACGGCAAGATGCCCAGTGCTCGGCAAGCAAAAGGCAAGTTGTCCAGTGCTCGGCAAGCAAGAGGCAAGTTGCCCAGTGCTCGGTAAGTAAAAGGCAAATTGCCCAATGCTCGGCAAGCAGGAGGCAAGTTGCCCAAAGCAAAAGTGAAGTTGCCCAAAGCAAAAGGCAAGTTGCCCAATGGTCGGCAAGCTAATCCAATCGCCAAACTCACCCCTCCACATCCAGGCAACACAAAAAGAGCTGCAGCGACGGAGCCGGCGGTTGCCAAGTTCAAAGCAATTCCAATGATATCTTGAACGTCCATAGATAGTGTCGATAGTGGCGAACTGTCCAGTTTGATTTGTGCCTCTCGGATCTTTTATGGAAGAGAGAGAGGGAGAGAGAGAGAGAGTGCCAACACTTCCAAATCGACACGATCGAATCGAATAGTGAAGAGACGAAATATGGGAATGAATTGAAATTGAATGAAATAATGGGAAGAATGGTGGGGGGAAATGAGTTTGAGATGACGTGAAGAGATAAGAACTTTTTGGGGGATTTTTTGGGGATAATTTTAGAAAAAAAAACGTGATCATGGTTTTTCGATTTTAGGAGACTTTTTTCTTTTTTTTGTTGATTATCCTGAATCCACAGTAAATTTTTTTGTACGTGTTATCAAAAGGTTTCATTCGCGGGCTCCTTCTTACTGTAGGGCCGCATGCCAACTGCGTAGCGACTCAGCGATACGTAGGTATTTTTCTCATTTTGTTGAAAAATTAAGAATCAGAGCCTAAGCTTTTTTTTAATCAAATTGAATATAAGTTTTTCATCGCATCATGATGAATATAATATTGACAGAATTTGATCAAAGGCTATTACTGAAAAGTGCTCTGGAAACATGGTGCGCGCCCCTTCGGCTTACTGTCAGGTTTTAAAGGCGCAATATGAAATTTGTAAAAGCCCGTGTGAGATGAAGCGTAGAAACCGAGAAATTTACCATGTGAATCTTTCACGCACCGGGATAAAAATATTTTTTTTGAACATCCCATCCATATGTCTTCCTTTCAAAAAAAAATCCTAAGTCCGAAAGATTCAAAATTTATTATTTTCGAGCTGGTCAAACTAGAAAAACGGCTAATCAAAAAATTAAGAATCTCTCAAAATTGTCGTCATCGTCGCCCAATTTGTCTCTGGTCCGTCCCCTTTTCTTTTCAGTTTTCAGCAAAGTTTGCAAGTAGTTGCACAATATGCCATTCTCTGTGCCGTAGTGTAGAAGGTATTAGTACAGAATCCGTTGGCAGCCCAATCAGCGCAAGCAGTACTTGAATCTGCGGCATAGGAAGTGCAAGAACTAGAGGATCCAGATGATGTGGTGGTGGAAGAAGCGCACCTGCCACAGGTGTATTGGCAATAGGTCTGGAAATTTGGAAGTTTTGACAATAGAGGTTAGAAAAGAGCTACATTAACAAAGTCCTGCATTCCAACAGTGGTACAAATGGAGACGTCATTGGCACAGTCCACAACCGCATCCACACATCCATTGGACCCACAGAGACCACAGGCCGATGGACAGTCTTCAGCGATGATGGTACGCCACGTGGCAGAGAGACACTGGGCACTGGTGATTGTGGAGCAGTCGAGACGGGGATCTGAGGGATTAGAAGTTGGGAAAATTGAACATGTGGCCTAGTGGCTAGCGGTTTTGCTTTTAAAATTTTGAATGCGAGTTCAATTCTTTGGGGGTCAATTTTTTTTTCGATTTCAAAAATGTTGTTGGGAAAAAATCTTCTTCGTCACGGTTAATTTTTTTGTATGTACAATTTTTCCTCGGCTTCTACGCTCCATCTCACACGGACTTTTACAAATTTCAGATTGCGTCTTTAAATTCTGACAGTAAGCTGCGCTTAAGCCGAAGGAGCGCGCACCATGTTTCCAGAGCACTTTTCAGTAATAACTTTTAATCAAATTCTGTCAATATTATATTCAACATGAAGCGGCAAAAAAAATTCTATTCAGTTTGATTCAAAAAAAGCTTAGGCCCTGATTTTTAATTTTTCAACGAAATGAGAAAAATGCCTACGTATCGCTGAGTCGCCACGCAGTTAGCATGCGACCCTACAGTAAGACAGAGCCCGCGAATAAAACCTTTTAAAAACACGTACAAAAAAATCAATGTGCTTCGTATTGAGACCTATGTTGCACCTTTAATCAAAAGTTTTCCGAGAGTATAGCCCACCATTTTTATATCTTACACGTCAAAAAAACCAAAACTCACAAGCAACATTAGCACAATCATATGCCGAAGTCTCACAACAATATCCACATGTGGCTGGGCAATCTGCAATCGCAGCAGTCTTCATATCCTGAACAATTGCTGCTGGAGTGGCTGTAGCAGTTGTATAACAAGTCAACGGGCGCCCATTATCATTCCCTGGAGCCACTGTACCAGGTGCAACAGCTGGATAAAGTACTGCACACGCTGCATCACTGATCACATTCGCACAGATTGTGGCGGTATTGGAGTAGACGAATGCAGTTCCATTGTAGGTTGTGCAGTTCAAATCGGATCCAACTGCCGCTTCCACGTGGAATTCTGGAGAGATCCACGTGGCAAGAAGAATGGAAAGGATCACTGAAAACATTTGTGAGGGACGGTTGAGAGAAAGTGAGGAAAACTGAAAATAGAGGATACTTTTATACAAGGAGGGATTGAGTTGGCACAGGTGTTGGAGTGAGAATTGATACTGATATTTCTCATGATTCATTCTTGTTTCAGTGATCCATAACGGCCTAATCAACAGATGTTTACTTTTGTTTGGACAGCTGGGAGGGACGGAAGAAGGGGGAAAAATAGGGAATTTGAACCTGGGAGGTAGTAGGAATTTTAGTGTGTTAATATGATCCATTACAAAAAAATATTTTTTTTTGTATTTTGGAAAAATTGGTTAGGTCAAAGATGATGAGAGAGAGAGAGAAAAAAAAAGAGAGAGAGAGAGAAAAAAAAAGAAAGAGAGAGAGAGAGAAAAAAAGAAAGAGAGAGAGAGAGAAAAAAAGAGAGAGAGAGAGAGAGAGAGAGAGAGAGAGAGAGAGAGAGAGAGAGAGCGGGAAAAACGGTTTGGGTTAGAAATTTTCTATAATTTCGTGGTCTGAAAGTAGCTGCCCCTGTGAGTGGATTCTAAAATTTCCAGCCCGCACTGGAGCCTAAGAGTCTGGAAATCTTTATCTGACCCCGCCCCCTTATGTACAATTGACCAGGCGATTTCAGATTAAGATTTTCAGACTCTAGGGCTGGAAATTTCTGAATCCACTCACAAAAACATCTACTTTCAGACCACCAATTTATAGAAAAATCCTAACCCACGTGAAAAAAACATTCAGTAATTCCTGACGTGAACTTTCGAAAAATGATGGCATCCGGAAGTTACACGTGGCAAATAAAAAAAAACATCCACGTGCTCATATTTTTCTTGAACACACTACTTCTCTCTCCTCACTATCTTCAAAATGCTTATCCTTCCACTTCTCCTGCTTCTTCCCTTCGTCACCACAGATACAGTTGACTCGGAGGCACGCGTCAAAAGAAATGGTGAGTTAGAAACTTATTTTGGAGGAATGAAGTTCAATTTTTTCATTGTTGATTCTGGTAGATTAGCGCTTCCTGAGAACATTTTCCTCTTGAAGGATATGTCAAAAATTGCTCTGGAATAGATTTTTGCTTTTTTTTCCACTGGAGACCTCAATTTCGGTGGCCAAAAATTATGAAATTCAATGGCAAGCATAAAATAATAGTGAAAAAAAAAACAGTGAAAATCAATTTCACAGAAGTGGACTTTGAAGCGGTATATCTTGTTTCAGAACACAATTTTTGACATGTGCGTCAAAAGGTAAATTCTCATAGAATATGCTAATCTCCCGGAATCAAAAATGATAAAGTTGGATTTGAGTCCTCCTATAAAAGCGCAGGAGCTTTTGGAAGAAAGGTTTCCACACGAATAACACTGGCTTCCACCACGGCTTTTATGGCAATCAGTGTAGTAGCAAGTGCTGGCCGAAGATCCGACAACTCGACGGCCCCGATATCTCACCACGAAAAACTACCGTATAAAATTAATTACTACCGTATAGATTTATCGAATTTCATCAACTTCCATCGATTTTCAGTGGTTTTTCTAGCTATTTCTCAGCAAAAAAAAACATATATTCGTTGAAAATCGATTATAATTGAGGAAACTTGATGAATAAATTAACGTTTTCAAAATTTCTTACGGTAGTTTTCGTGGTGAGATATCGGAGCCGTCAAGTTGTCGGATCTTCGGCCAGCACTTGATTTTACACTGATTGCCATAATAGAGTGAAGATTCGGGTCGAGACTTTTTTTGCAGATGTCGCTGCGCCTTCAAAAACGTTTTGCTGTGTACTGAACCTTTTTTGAATATATGACCTCCGACAATGTTATTTCCAGAAAACACCCTGACCCTCGATGAGACTATATCCAACCATCTCAAATTGGGAAACATCCTCGATGCTCTTTTTATCAACTCAAAATTATTCAAAAAAGAAATTAGTGGTGAAAAATTGTTGACTTCTGTCCATGGAATGCCTGATGTGAAGCCGCTTCGGAAACTTCTTCAATTCAATGAGAAGAATTTCATGGCGTCGATAGAGAAGATTGAATCGGAACTATCGGAACTATCGAAAAAGTCATTGGATATTGAACCATTCGATTTGACTGCCCTCGAGAACAGCCTGCCAAAAATCTCTTTCTTCAATTCGACGATTCTCAACTGGATTGGAGAATCGACTCTTGAGAAGTATATTCCTGATGCAATACATTGGAATTACTTTGTTTTGATTTCTATACTTATTGACGGAGCCCCCAAAAATATCCCTGAATTCTTGCAAAAATTCAAAAAGAAGGATGTAACGGAGATCGATCTACTAGATTCTCTATGGATGATTGGCTTTGTGAATTTAGTGAATCTCCGAGAGACAATCAAAGAAGAATTAAGGAACGAGAAGAAACAGCGTAAACTTTGGGATGATTTGAAATGGAAGATGGAGTACGGAAAGAGGTTGTTCGAGAATCAGCCACACTTTGATGGTCTGTTAAAAGAGCTCAATAAAACGTCTGATCTCCTGGATTATTTGAATAAAGAATTTCAGTTTGAAGAAGTTCTTCAGGATGGATTGTATTTTCAAAATTGGCATCGAACTCTGTATAATCCGCGTGCGGATCTTCTAATTGGAGCATCTTTCATTGATGAACACATCCATAAAATGTACGACCTTCTTAACGACAATTGGGTTGAGAAGATTCTCAACAATGATCAAAAGCTGAAAGTAAGTGTTGTCCATCCAAAGGCGTATCACAATGTTGCTAACTTGAGAATCCAATAATTTTTCACCAACTAGATAGTTATTCGAAGAGCATATTCTTAGATTAGCCGTTGTTTTTCCCTTAAAGAAGTGGTAACTCGGCCGCATAGCTCAGTCGGTAGGGGTTTTGGTGATCTGTCAGATCGCCCACAGGTTCGAACCCACCAGGAGTACTTATATTTGTAACATCAGAGAAAATGTTATTTTGAGTTCCTCCTCCTTTAAACGAACTTTGAGGTCACCTAAATAGAATGATCTCGGATTATGTGGCATATTTTTCCCGATTTTTCTATAAATTGGTGGTTTGAAAGAAGCTGTCTCTGAAAGCAGATTCTGAAATTTCTAGCACTCTCTGGAGCCTGAGAGTCTGGAATTCTTTCTCTGAAAATCTGGCCCGCCCCTTGATTTTCAATGCATTGCCGCAGAAATAGCAACTTTCAGATGGTGGTTTCCAAGCTCCCAGGCTCCAGTGAGGGCTAGGAATTTCGGAAACCACTCACAGGGACAACAACTTTCAAACCACCAATAAAAAAAAATAATATAATAGAAAAATCCAAGCTCACGTAAAAAAAGTATGCCATTGTTGAGCGCACATTATAGTAATAAATACAATCATCTTTCCGTTTTTAGAATCTCCGAACAAGTCTCCTACAAATGCTCACTTTTACAAAACAATTCAGTTCTGCGAAATATTATATGGATTCAGTCATGGCACATTCGCAAACACAATATCATCTTGATGTTCTTATGGATTTTTTAATTGATGTTAAACGACTTCATTGGTATGCAGTGAATTCAGAGAACTTTAAAAGATGCTTGTCGTTCAACGGACAAATTTATCATGAACGTTTTGATATTTTTTTGAATGATGAAAAATGGAAAGTGGACCAATATTATGAAGTTATCGGGAACTTTTCTGCAGTTTTGGATGAATATGATGAGGATGGATCAATACTTCATAGTTTGGAACCAATTCAAAAGCTTCATATTAGTGAACTAAGGGAAATCGTCAAACATTGGAACGATACCAAATCTTTCGAGTTTGGAAAAATTGAGACAATACTGACGAATTCTAGCTGTGTTGAACTGTTTTCTGCACTTTCAAACTATTCATCATATGACGTCCACTCTTTTCTCCAAGACGTTAAAGTATCCATGGATGACATAAAACGCTGGATTTCGTGGGATAAGGATTCTTGTGATGCTTGGGTACCAATAGAAATCGGGAACTTTTCGGTGAGCTCTTACTTTCTTAAAACGCCTTGAAACTTCCAATTTCTAGACCTACAACCTCTTCCCCCAAACAGTCAAACGCCTTTCTGACGCTCATCTCCATTTGAATTTTAAGGAATTTTTCGCAAAAATCAAAGCTTTTCGTGAAGAATTACAAATTTTGGAATCTGTCAAAGTGTCCAAGCCAGGATTGTTAGTTCAAAATCAGCATCGCCAGTTTCAAGTTCAAGACGACTTGATGGAAGTCGGTAACATCTTCAGAACCCTCCATAACATTCGGGAGATTCATCAGAAGATTGATGATTTGAAGACGATTTTGGAAGTTGGAGATCTTGCAGTTAAGAAGATAGAAGAAGTGAAGCATCCTAGACATAAAGTGATTCTCGATTCGGCATGGAAAGATTGGGGGAATATGAAAGAGGATTTGGAAAGAATTCAGAAGAGCGTGGAAGAAGTTGTCAGGATTTTTGATGTAAGAATTGTTTTTGAATTTTTGGATTTTTTTCCCTAAAATCGCCTATATTTCCAGACCACCCCCGAAACTTCACTGAAAGACATTGGAAAAAAGTATATTGCCATCTCAAATATCCGGTTTACCAAGGATATATACCACAAGCCGTACTTCAATTTTGGAGAGAAACACGATTCCCTTCGACTTCTTGATTTATCGGATTCAAATATTCAAAAGCTGAGCAATTCACTTGAGTCATTGAGAAAACCAATGAATATTGATTGGGCATGGGTTGGTGATCGGTTTGGGAACCTGGCTTTGTACCTGGAGAATGTGGAGAAAGCGATGGAGGAGTTTCATAAATTGAGTGAGTTGTAATATTCATGCTCCTAGTTTGGTAACGTTTGAACACCCCCACTCTCCTCACTGTCCTACACACCACGTATGGCAGAAGAACGCGGTGGCCGTGTGGTTAGCGCTTTTGTTTTTCATTCAATAGGGGTCGGGTTCGATTCTTTTCGGGGTTAGAATGTTTTTTCTTTTTTTTTAAAGTTTGTTTCGTCATTCTTGCTGTATTGTGCAACCAAATCTGAGATGAGAGATAGATATGTGGGGGGTTTGAACCTAATTTCAACGTAACACACTAATGGATTACTGTAGTTTTGAAAAGTGCTTCAATTTACTGTATTATGGGAATCAGTATGAAAGCAAGTGCTGGCCGAAGATCCGACATCTTGACAGCCCCGATATCTCACCACGAAAACTACCGTATAAATGTTTGTTGCTACCGTAAGAAATTTTGAAAATGTTTATTTATTTATCGAGTTTCATCAATCGATTTCCAACGAATATTTATTTTTCTTTCTGAAGAAAAGCTAGAAAAATCATTGAAAATCGATTAAAATTGATGAAATTCAATTAATCTTACGATAGTATTTAGGTTTATACGGTAGTTTTCGTGGTGAGATATCGGGACCGCCAAGTTGTCACCCAAGCTGCCTCATTCTTCCTATTGAAAAACTAGTTTCTTCCAGAAGCTCCACTCAGACGACACTCGAAATGGCTAGCTTGGAAGGAGCAAAAGACAAAGAATGAGAAGTTGAAGGCTCAATCATGGACATATTATCTCATCCAAAAGTAAGATTTGACTTTTTCAGAACTTTTTTTGTTATCCGGTATATGCACAGAAAGAGGCGTTTCAAGCTCCGCCCCTTTTTCTTGTAACCCAAAAATTTGAGTTTTCTGTGACGGATTTTCTGCTGAAAGGGCGGAATTTTTTGTATTCGTACCTCGTACGAGATAAAATTGAAAAGATAATAAAAATTTTTTTCATATTCAGATCACGCGAGTTTGGTGTCGGAGCGGTACTTTTGGGAGCCCAAATTGGATTGCTCATTTATTTTATGAGATGAACAGGGATCCAGATCACCTATTTACCGTTCAAAAAGAAAGAAGATCTTTTTTCTGAACTACCTAATTAACAGTAACTCGTTTTATGTCCTTTTAACAAAATTATTGATTATTGATGTTTTTTTCTTCATGTATGTATTTCAAAATAATTATATAAAAAATAATATGAACCTCGCGAACTCCTAAATGATTTTTTAGCCGTTTTTCCCATTTCTAAAAACTTTTTTTCATTTTTCGCTTTCTCCATTTTTTGGAGAATTTTTTATTCGGTGAGCCCTCCATTCTTCTTTCATAATCTTCAAAAATTCCCCTCGCAGAAAGATAATGTTGCTGATATTATCAACGTTTTTCAACGTTCTCTTCATCGTATCTCTTCCAATTCTTTTTTTGTGCTCCAAGGTATTTTTTTATAGATAGAATCCATTTTCATTGATTTTCACCATAGAAAAAGAAAACGCCAGCTCAAAAACTGGATAGATCTGAGCACAGTACGAGAGACACAAAAATGACGAATACAGATGATTCTACGGATGGGAAGAGTCCAGCTGCACCGACTCCAGTGGCACCTGCACCGGCACCAGTTGCTCCGGCTAAGCCTGCCATGGCTGGTATGTGGGTGGGGCAACAAAACGGCGAGAGAGGCGCAGTGATCTGTAACCCTTCCATGCCAGTTGATGAGAATGGCGCCATGGCTTAGTGGTGAACGCGCTTGTTTTTGAATCTCATGACCCGAGTTCGATTCCGTGAGGTGTCAAATCTTTTTTTAAACATTTTTTCAAATTTCTAAATTCTCAAAATATGAATTCCAGCCACCCACGATCCCAATTACCAAACCCTTGCTGGATTGGACAACAATGTCTTTGGAACGAAGAATGGTCCAGCTGATCCTGCTCCCATAGCCCCACCGGCGAAACCTCAAATGGCTGCGACTCATGATCCAAATTATCAAACATTGGCTGGATTGAATAATGACGTTTTTGCAAAGAATCCTCAAGTGGGAGGAGCCGGTGGAGCAGGACCAGCAGCTCCACCAGATCAGAATGCGAAAGCAGCGACTCATGATCCTAATTATCAGACCCTAGCCGGTCTAAATAATAATGTATTTGATAAGAAAGATGGTGGTCCGGCTCCTGGACTTGCTCCAACTGCTGGAAGACCCATGGCTCCAGCAGATAGAAACGCGAGAGCAGGAACTCAGGATCCCAATTATCAGACCTTGGCGGCAGTTGGTGGAGACGTTTTTGGAGCGGATAAGAAGGCAACAGGTGGAGGAGGAAGACCAATTCAACCAGCTAATAAGGCAAGTTTCGGAGATTCCCCCCTGGTAAATTTTTAGGTTTAGAACCAAAAAGCGGCAACTCTAGACCCAAATTATCAGACGTTGGCGGCAGTTGGTGGAGACGTTTTTGGCGCGGATAAGAAGGTTGGAGGTGGAGAGAATAGAAAACCGATTCAACCGGTTAACAAGGTTTTGAGTTTCTTGGGACTATGAGAAATGTGAAATAGTGAATTGCAGAACCAAAAAGCGGCAACAATGGATCCGAACTATCAGACGTTGGCTGCAGTGGCCGGCGATGTTTTTGGGGCGGATAAGAAGAGGAAATGAGGAAGAGGAATTACAAAAGAAATGATAAATATTAATAAAGTAAAAATTGAAAGAGCTTCATTGTGCTTAAAAATCGTAGTACGGGTCTCGACACGAAAATCTAATTTGACAGTAACTCGAGGATAAACTTCGCTCTCTAGTATTCCTTGCCACACCGCGCAGATAAGGGCGAAAGGTAGCATTGTCGTTTCTTGCACCTGTGGCTCAGTCGGTAGTACAGGCGGCCTCGGAACTGCGACAGGTGAGTTCGACCCCCAAGGACGGCAATCTTTTTGTTTTTTTTTGAATTATGGTAAACTGACTGCATACACCAAATCTGACGGAATTTTGCGTATTTTCTACCTTAGGTAACTTTCCCCGATGAATCTAGCCCAATCCCTCTGTTTACAACAACAAAAAACAAAAGCTGACAGATTTAGAACCAGTTCTTTTCATGCGATTATTATTTTTTATTCTCCATAAAATCGCAATCCTAGCAGAACCAAAACTATATATGTTCACAAAAAAAACAGGAAGCTGCTCACAGGAATAAAGCAAAAAAAACCTTTTTTGTCGTCCTTCTCATTTTATTTTATTTTTTCGCCCCAATCTTCCTTTTCATAGTGTGTCGAACCGGAAAACAGGGAATAAAATGAGTGTCTTCTTTCTTCTTTTCACCTCTTTTCTCCTCCTCCTCCTCCATCTTCTTCTTCTTCTCCAGAATGACTCCATCTGTGTCTTCCCTTTTTTTCGGAAAGGACCGCCCGTGACTCCGCCCACTTTGGCTTCTCTATCGGGAGCACCTGCCCCTTCTTGTGTCGAGTCATTTCATATATCCCCCCTCCTCCTTTCGACTTCTTCTTCCCGTCCCATAAATGTATCTATTCGCACTTCTTTGTGGAGTATTGTTAGTTTTTAAGCAGGGTGAGTTGGAAAGAGATGGGGCTGGCACACAAGGGAAAAGATGACAAATCAAATTTTGTTGGGGAGGAATATACTGGAGATATTATTAGTTAACAATAAGTTCGTAACGAGTCGAGAGAATCCTTCTCGACAACATCTTCGCGCCTTCAAAAAGTGTTTCATTCTTTTTGAAGACGACGATGGAGACTTCTTCTTCTCCGACGTCTTCTTCTATTTTAGTGTTGCCCACTATTTTGTGTCACCTTTTTGATGGTTAGTTTTCATTTATTTGAGGTTTCGGATATTCGAAAAATAGGACTCTTGGGAAACCTAGGCCCAAAAAGTCATAATTTTACCAAATTTTTTTTTGCAAAAAAAATGTTTTTCTGCTTTAAAAAATCTGTGAAAATGCCTGATGAAACCGCCGAAAACAGTTTTCTATCGAAAATAAAATTTTCTGAGGAGCATCGTTTTTTTTGTAGGTATCGGGTGCCGATTTTGTCAAATTTCCATGCAAAATCAATATTTTTTCAAATATTTGTCACAATTTTACGATTTCACCTACTTTTATCGCAAAAATATTCACAAAAACCGTTCAAACCGGCGAAACGCGAAATGTGTCGTAAGCTTAAATGCCGTGTCTGCGTCTAATTTACACGCTCACGTGAAATCACACGAAAAAAAAAATAGAAAATTCCAAAAGACACAAAGTTGTTTATTGCAAAAAAACATCATTATTCATGCAAAGTACGACACCGAAATAGCAAAATTGTATAGTTCGTAACGCAAAAAAAATCAAATCCAGCAAAATCTGTCGATTAGAATTTTTGTCAAAGTCCGTTTCCGATTCGAAACGCCCTTTTTGTTGTTTCTTTCTCCCGGATAGATGACATCCCAAGAAAATCGGAGACCGCTAAACGATGATGAATGATTCACTTGCTTTTTGTCCTGGAAGGAAAAAAACAAAAATATTGAAAACGGAGGAATTGATACCTATGGGAAAATGTAGTGTTGTTTTGAAATACATGCCACTTTATTGGAGGTTTTGTAGCCCGATCAGGTAAAAAACTGGTTGGATAAAAAATGTTTTTGATCATAACAAAAATAACATGACCAGCGGTCATCTAGTATTTCAAAAAATGAAAAAAAAAGTTTTTGGAGTCCAATAGAGTAATCATTCCAGCATGTTCTCGTGGTGCACCTCCCACCATCCAGCAGCCATCGATGTCAAGTGCAGTGGCACTTTTGGGTCAAGATGTAGATTTTACGTGTATTGTGAACGATCTTGGAAGTCATATGGTTAGTTTTCACAGTAGCCGTACAGCATGCTGACGCGTTGCTCCAAAAAAGAGAGCCCTCATTCTCGAAAGAACATGTCAACCGATCCATTATATAGGTAGCATTTGTCAAAGCGGACACACCACCCCGATTGCTGTCGTTCGATGAAAAAGTGTTTCGAAGGAGGGACAAGTACGAATTGAAGCCACGCATTGGAGATCTTCATAATGAATGGGTGCTCACCATCAAGAATGTTCAGGTTTGTGTGGTGCCACTCTATTAGAGGGAATCCCCTGATTGCAGGAATCCGACAAAGGCAACTACTCATGCCAAATCAACACGGAGCCCATCATTTTATCCACTGGAGAGCTCGATGTGAAAGGTGACGTCTCGTATAGTTTCTCATTGAGAACGAGTTCCCTTTAAATGACTTTTCCTTCGCCTTTTGCTTCTTTTATTTCACTTACTAAATCCTAATCCGTTTGCTTCTTCTTCTTCTCTTCTTTCCCAACCCGAGATAAAGAGTGCGGATGGGAAAGGAGTGTGAAAATAGATTTGTATGCAAATGAGAAGAATCTTCCCCTCCCCCCTGGTTTTCTCGCGGTTTTTTTTTGAATTGCTTTCGGTGTGAAAATGGTGGAAAATAATGGTAGGAGAGGGGTCAATGTCAACGCCCTCTGACTGTTCAACGGTTGTTGCACGTATGGCTCAACTGGTTGCACTGCTGTTTTTGAATCAGTCAACGCGGGTTCGAACCCCACAGGGGTCAAATCTTTTTTTCTTTTTTCTTTGACCCGTTTTGACTCTAAATCACCGCACCGTTTAGTACCAAAAGAGCTCAACAATGTGTTCCGTTCACCTTTTAATTATGTTTCCCTCACGGATTGAAAACGGAAAGAAACGGAAGTCAGAAAAGGGTAATTAAAGAGAGAGAGAAATATGGGAGGGTGACAAGCATTCAGAAGAACACAATAGGGAAACGGAACACCTTATTAGATAATTAGGTTGTTGTGTGGTGCCAAGTTCTAAGGGGATTCGAATTACATGAAAAGAAAACAATAGGTAATGGCGGTTTTGAAGTTTTGTTTCCCGAAATTTTGTCTCCAAACAGGGAGAAGTCATAGAGATGAAAGGAAAAAGAAAAAAAAGATTTGGTCCACGTGGGGATCGAACCCGCGTTGACTGATTCAAAAGCGGCAACGCAACCTGTTGAGCCACATGTGCAACGCTCGAAATACAGTCAGAGAGCGTTCACATTCTTCTTGTTTTTGGCCCCTCGTGTATCATTTTCCCACCGAAAGGTGGTGAAGAATTATGAACATTGATGTAGAATAGGGAGCAGAATCTAGGTAAAACAACTGAAATTTGATACTTTTTGATGAAATAAAACATAAGTACACACAAAACAGAATTTCGAAGAAGAAGAGTCTCAAATCGGGGGGTTTGGGACTTTTAGGAAGCCTTTTTTGACCGATGATCTGTCTGCAAAATGATTACCCAGCCGCGCCTCCGGCGCTTCAGCAGAAATCCAAAATCGCATAGTTTCGAGAATCTTCTGTGGTCGATTTTCAGCCAGTTTCAGACAAGTTTTCGGCAAATACTCAACTGCTATGGGGGTGATCAACTGCTATGTTGTAACTGCTAGTGTCTCAACTGCTATATTTGGCTCTTCTGCTATGGATCAGCTGCTACAGCCATAGCAGTTGAGACATCAAAAGTGGCGAAAATAGCAGTTGATCCATAGCAGAAAAACCGAATATAGCAGTTGAGACAATAGCAGTTAAATAATAGCAGTTGAGTATCTACCCAGATTTTTCGATATTTTGAACAAATTCTAAGGCTCATTTCAAGCCATACATCGAAATTTGAAACTAGTTCTCTGCTTAGTCTGAGCAATTCTTGGGGCATCTTTTCCCTATACTCGTGTCATTTTTTCATCTTCTGATCCTTTTTCAGTGCCACCAATCGTCTCACGCAGTACACCGGCCGCCGTTGAAGTTCGCGAGGGGAACAACGTGAGTCTGACATGCAAAGCAGACGGAAATCCGACTCCCACAGTCATCTGGAGACGTCAGGATCGTCAAATAATCCGATACAACGGTGCCACGGGATTCGGAGGTTCGTGTCCTTTTGGGAGAGGTTATTTGATATCTGGAAGAGACGGGGAGGGAGGTTTTCTCACCCAGACAAACTTTATAAATTTTGAGGATAGAGAGAAATTCTCAAATAAAAGAGCACAACGTACTTTCTCTACAAACTTTTGCTCTCTCTCTCTCATTTGCACATAATCAAATCTTTGTCTACCCGAATACTATTTCCGACTACTTGATTAGTCTCCTCTTCTGGAGTAATTAGCTTCTTTCTTCTTCTGGAGAGAACAATTATAAGTGCCGAAAGGGGAAGAAAAGAGCAACAATATTTCCGCTTTTGATGTCCACAAAAAAGCATCTGGACACAGTCTATACAGAAAAAAAAGGGAAAATGACAGCAGCTGGTTTTGGGGGAAAGCGGAACAATGAGGACTACCTGTTTAGGGTTCATTGCGCAATATGGCTAATTGAGGGGAAATGGAAATGATACAAGGGGGTTTGAACCCGTGACTCTTAGAGTGAAGAGGGAGAGCGTTACCACTGCGCCACGCGGCCGGAAAGCCTGGGAGTTTCAGTTTCCTTTCGCAGCGAAGCGGTTACTCATTAACAAAAAAGCCACTTTCGTTCATTTTTGGCTCCGCGTCACTAAGAATCATGCCAATTCGCAGCTGCGACGTTTCGCAACTACGGGATTTTGCAACTTGACATTTCGCAACTGACTTTGGCAAGTAAAATTTACTTGTACTTCAGCCAAAATGTATAAACACATTCTAGACTTATCTGGCGATCTCAATGTTCACATATATCTTATTTCTGGCGTGACCCTCCTATCCTGCGTCTGCCTCCTATGTCGTTTTGTACGTTGCGAGATGTCAAGTTACGAAATGTCGTAGTTGCGAAATCGACGTTAGTTGCGAATTGGCAAGTTGCCAAGTGACGCAAAGTGAACTTTTGTACGTTTTTTCAAAAGGTTTCATTCGCTGGTTCTGTCTTACTGTAGGGTCGCATGCCAACTGCGTGGCGACTCAGCGATACGTAGGCATTTTTCTCATTTTGTTGAAAAAAATTTGATCGGAAGTTATTACTGAAAAGTGCTCTGAAAACATGGTGAGCGCTCCTTCGGCTTGAGCGCAGCTCACTGTCAGATTTTAACGACGCAACATGAAATTTGTAAAAGTCCGTGTGAGATGGAGCGTAGAAACCGAGAAAAAAATTGTACGTACAAAAAAATTTACCGTGGTGGCGCGGAGCCCAATTTTTATGATAGTTCAATTCATTAATGGGTCACAAAAATTAAACTAAAGCGCCTTTTTCATTCTTGGAAAACCACATTACCACCCTCCTCCTACAGTTAGTTTCCTCACTTTCCCACGATTACCCTCTTGTAAAAGCAAACATTACCCAACAACAATAATAATAACAGCTGAATCAAAATGCGCGAACATTTGTGTGTCAAGAGTGCTAATTGAGTGGATAAATGACTAGAGAGAGTGAGAGTCTAATGGGATTGGAGCATATGGTATTGGGAAAGAAAGCTCATGCGAGGAAGATGAAGATGAAGATGAAGAAGTCAGAATAACTATGAAGTAATTAGATGTTGGAGGGAAGGGAATGCTCATAATAATTTAGTTAATGTAACCGAGGAGCTTAAGGGAGAGCTTGTTTGTCACGGATTATCATTAGGCTAGGGGAAGATTCTGAATCTTGGAATCAAGGAAGTGACTGAATTGTCGTGAAGTATGATGTAGCCAATAGAACCATCACCTCGAACTTGGAAATTTTCAGCCAGCGTCTTCCATGGACCAGTTCTTCACCTCACCAAAGTGTCCAGAAAACATATGAGTGAATATGTATGTGTCGCCAGTAATGGAATCCCGCCAGATGAGTCGTGGACTGTCAAGCTATTGGTTACATGTAAGTTATAGGCGAGGTCCAAAATTTTTTATTGTTGATTTTTTTTGGCTCATTTTTGAAGGGGAGAAGTTGAAAGTTAAAACGAACCTGTTCACGAAAAATGAGAAAAAAAAATGAAAAGGATGTCTTAAGGCCTCTCGATTGGACGAAATTTTTTTCAAGATAAGTCAGTAAGCAGTAGTAATTTTTTGAGCAGAACGGAGCTCATTTGAAATTCAGGTATTAGATTTCTTTTGTGGGTTCGAGCCCATGAACAGCCTGAAGATTCATAGCGCTACGACTCTTTCTGTCCTTAATAGCCGGTGGTTGTTCCCAGTATTCTCAGACTCATTTTTCTTGGACCCAGGTTTCCAGAATGATCCGAAATCATACTTGTACAAATTGGGCCCGGCCCGGTAAGGCCCGAAGGCCCAGGCCTGTTGAAAATTCCAGAGCTCGGTGCTGAAAAATATTACCTTTTTTGGAAATTTTTTTCCAAAATTTCAGCTTTTTTATTCAAAATTAAGGAATTTGTTGATCATTTTCAGTTTGAAGATGTTTTATTACTAAAAAATGCCTGCTTAACAAAAAATTCATCGCAAAAATTCAATTTTGGAAGAACGCGCGAAAAAATTCCGAAATGGGTCCGGCCCGCGACAACTATGTCTGAAATATTTTTTCCGTCGAAAATCAATTTCCAGCTCTTTGTTCAGAATCGTATAGAAATGAAGAAATCGCTAATCTTCATTTTATTTGTCATCCAGACTTCCAGATATTTCGAAATTCCCCAAACTGACTAATACAAAAATACTCACCACTTCATCTCACTTCTCACTATTTCCTCCTATTTCTTTCGTAACAACTTGTTTATTTTTTGTTTCCTTCTCACCCTCTTTTCTATTTTAAAAGATCTCTTTTTCTCCTTTTTCCAATTTTAAAACGAGACTTCCATCATCATTTTATCCCCCAAAAGGAGTAGAAGAAACTTGCGAAGAGTTTGTTTGTCGTGAACAAATTTTATTCATGAAATTCAAATTGGAAAAAAGAAGATAGAAGAGGAAACTGAACTCTATTACAACGGCATGTTTTAGTTCTCCTCTGGTTCAAGCCCAGTCAGAAGTTGTTCAAGCAAGTGTTGGATCGATGGCAAGGATGGTTTGCACCACAGAAGCATGGCCGAGGCCAGAAATGGGATGGGAGAAGGATGGGGAGCCGATTTATGAGAGTAATAATGTGGCGATGGTGAGTCTTGGAAGAAAAAAAAGGAAAAAAAGGAATTGGCACGGGTAGGAATTGAACCCGCGACCGATATTTCTGAAGCAAGTGCGCTAACCGCTACACCACACGGTCTCCCAGGATGGAAATAAGAACGCGATGAGTTGGAATCGCTAAAACGTCAAAAAATAATATACATTTTTCGCGTGTTCAATTGTTGATTGAAAATGAGGTTTAAATGATTTCACGATACTTTAGACCAAAAAAGTGTTAGGCTCGGCTCGTAGGGTTACTGTTTGGCTTTATTTTGAGTGGTCATTCTAGTGATTTCGTGCGATTCTGACCGAGTTATCACAAAAAAGCTTGAAAATCGGAAAACATAGGATACGAAAACGATGATAACTCGGTCAGATTAGCACGAAATAGGTCAAGAAACCACTCAAAATGTAGCCAGAAAGAAATACTATAGAACGCGTTTGCCACCTATTTGAGTTAATTATCAGTGATCTGAAAAATTGAGATCATAGGAAAAAAATGGAGATTTTCAGTTTATATTTTCGAACAATGATAACTCAGCTCATAAAAAACGTAAAAAGACGGGAAAAAGCAGAAATTGGTCCTGTAGGGGCTGTGAACATTTTGCGTTTGGCAGATTTTTTAATTTCAGCTTCCAGGAGGCGTGAAATCAATTCAACCTCATTTTCAGTTCAAAAATTGAACACGTTGAAAATTTAGAATTTTTTTTGACATTCCAACTCATTGCGTTCTTATTTCCATTCTGGGAGACCGTGCACCACGCGATGTAAGAGCAGACAAAGAGAGAATGACGTACATGAGATGAGCATTTGTAGGCGGCGCGGGGGAACATACAAAAATGTGGATTTTGATGGGTTCTGTGCGTCTGAAAAATTAGATTCACCGCCAGACTAATCAGGGTTGCTCAGCCTCGGCTATGGTGTCTGAGCACATAAATTCGGTGGATACTCAAGTTTTTTGAAACTTTCTTAGCTCTGGCGCTATCGATTATTATTTCATAGCACAAGAGACAATAGCCGTAGCACAAGAGACATTGAAAATGGCGTAAAAAGCACATGATCTATAGCACAAGAGCCAATTTTCCGAAAATAGAAAAATAGCACTTGATCTCCCTCATAGCACTTGAGTAACATCTCCTAAACTTCTTCCAGACCCACACCGTCTCTGGACAATATCACAGTGTTCATATTCTCGAAATTCGAAATGTTCAGCAGTCCCATTTTGGAGTCTATAGATGTGTTGCCAAGAATGACAACGGAATTCATCACTCCCAAGTTACCCTACAGCGTTAGTCCCCCTTTTTTTTTAGAAATCTCCTCAAAAAAATGAATTTCAGAAATCTCCCATAATCATTTTACACAATCGAATTTGATTCCTGAAGGTGAGCCTTTTATCCTTTTTTGTAGTTTGTAGTCACTTTCTGCTTTCTTCTTCTTTTTTCCACGTGGAATGCATTTTCTTTTGCTTGCTCTTTTCTTGCACTTTCACCATTTCAGGGTCTGGAATGATGCCAACTGGATATTCAGAAGATGATGAAGTCGATGAAGAATTGGAAGAGGAAATGGATGAAAATCAAGATGATGATGGTTGCTTTTTATGTTTTTTGCACCTTTCCATATACACTTTTGCTTGTTTTCTGTCTTTTTGATCCCAAATTCCAAGTTTTCAAAAAATTCTAACTTCGCATGTTGTCCTCTCATGTTTTTCTATTCCAGGATCCCAAGAAGACGTTCCCTCATCGCCTCCAGAACTGGAATTCTATTCACAAGCACGACGACACGAGTCTCGAAACGCTCCGACCACACATTCAGGCATGAAAAAACGTCATCTGTGGTTTTTTTCTATTATTGGGAATCAAAAAAGCAGAAATCAGTTAGAATTCATTAATCCCCCACATCCAAACCTCAGAGAGTAACCGTGGGAAAGTTGGTCAACTACACTAGATATTCAGGGGGAACGGGGGGATTTTTCTCTTATTTCTTAGTGTCCAAAATATAAAATAAATAGAAATTTCAGAACTTCGAGCAATTCAAGTGGAGGATTCCGCGAGGTTTTCATCACCACTACTCCTCATTTCAATAGTTTTATTTGTCGGTTTTTACGGGTTGTAATTTTCAATTTTCACTTTTCTTATATTTTTTTGTTTTTTTCCTCATGTGAGATATGCAAATGTGCTTCGCTGTAAATATCACATTTTGAATTCAGGCGAAAAAAAACTTTGTTAGCAGTAAAGCGCACTTGCACATCCCACCATTTGGTTCCTATTCTGATTTCTATGGTACTCTCAACTGTGTATAAATCTTTTATGAACTATTTTTTTTCGAAAATAAATATTTGAAAATTATGAAAAAGAGAAGCTATGAAAGTGTCTGGCAAAGGTTGTGGTTCCGATGGTCTCGACGTCATTTGACTGGTTTCCCTCAATGTAGATCAAATCATGATTGCACTTGAAACGTGTCAATTATCAGGAAACTACTCAACTGCTATGAAATCTACTGCTAAATCTCAACTGCTATATTTGGCTCTTCTGCTATGGTTGAACTGCTATAGCCTATGAATCAACTGCCATAGCCATAGCAGTTGAGACATCAAAAGTGGCGAAAATAGCAGTTGATCTATAGCAGAAGAGCCAAGTATAGGTGTTGAAACACTAGCAGTTACAAAATAGCAGTGATAACCCCCATAGCAGTTGAGAAATAGCAGTTGATTTCATAGCAGTTTAGTATCTACCGGTTTTTGACCCTCAATGTAGATCAAATCATGAGTACATTTGGTGTAGAGGCTTCCAGAAGCTATCCTTAAAAGAAAAACAATTTTCAATCGATATTTATATTTTGAAAATTAATTTTTGGATGTTCAAGCCAGTATTGTGATTTTGGGACCAGTAGTACCAGTGGTAAACCAAAAAGAAACCGGAAAGAGCCTTCTTTTGACAGGCAAATACTCAACTGCTATGGGGGTGATCAATTGCTATATTTGGCTCTTCTGCTATGGACCAACTGCTGTTATATCGCCACTTTTGATGTCTCAACTGCTATGGCTATAACAGTTGACTCATAGCAGAAGAGCCAAATATAGCAGTTGAGAAATAGCAGTAGATTTCATAGCAATTGAGTATCTACCAAAAAGTCATGCCGAAGCGCCGTAGGCGCGTGTTCGTAGATTACGTGGCCACCTTTACCGTCGACAAGTAACTTTTTATTCCATTTTCGCTTCTCAAAATGTTTCTACCAATTGCTCTTCTTCTTCTCCTCCTCAACATCCCTTACTCATCTGCTTCCGAGGATCAATTCGTGTTCAATGTAACCTTTACCTGTCGTCACTCACAAAATTATCAATACAAAATTGAATTCATCGAGTCGGATTGGTGGATGTATGTCTACTTTTTTTGGATTCGAAACTGAAAAAAACGAAAAAAATTCAGATTCAATGGAGATGACAGTATCACCAAAGAAAGGACTGGGATGGCTTCACCTGGAGATTTCAATATTTTCTTGGTTGGACTTCAAAATGGAGATGAACTGACTTCTGAGGTCTTCCATACATTCTGATTCCAGAAAAATTCTGAATTCCAGGGATACGATGTGAGAATGAAGTTGACCCATAACTGCACGAAGGATCACAAGGAAGTAAAAATTTACATGTACATTTATCCGCATTGTGAAATAGGAAAAGGAATTTGTCACTTCAAAATTTCAAGGGATATTACGGATGTAGAAGGAGAGATACCGAATTATGCGAACTTGATTTACTTGTGAATACAGTGTTTGAACCGAGAATGTAAACCATATAGAAAAATAGAACTAAACAAAAGAAGTAATATTGAGATCCGGAGTACTGTAATTACCAGACTTATCATCTAATTGCAATGATTAAGATCTGTTAATCCCTTTTGTCTGGTTCATCTGTCACTGCTCAGAGTCTCTCAAGTACAGTTCGTCTGCGACAAGGTGTCACAATCTGTCATCGTTACTGCAGTAAGACAGAAATTGCTGTCGTCTTTCCACTCACTCATTCCTGTTAATTTTTGTCCTTCTACATTCATAATAGACTGGTAGATCATGAATCTGTTGATTTTGACATCTTTTTGGACATTGAACGAGTTGGTGGTACGTTGGCATCTATTTGAATTGATTTGGATTGAGTCGCAATTGGCGATGGGGAGAAATGACTAATTCGATATTTTTCTGATACTTCTGAACTATAATTCAAAACCATTCTTGCTCAATTCTATTACCTCATTGTTAACTCTTGAAAGATTTATTTGAATTCTTCCTATGGCATTATGATCGGGGCGCGTATTCTTTTTCTGTTTTTTTTTTTTCGTATTTCCCGTCGTGTAGGCCTTAGATGCCAAGGATCTTAAGGAGGACAGTATGTCTATAAAGCAAACATCACTCATTGATTTGGGAAATGTCACCAACAGAAACAAGGATTTTTACTATTTTCTATCTTTATTTCAATCATTACTCTATTTCTTTGTTCTTTTACAATTTGCTCTTTTCTCTTTTATTTACTATCTTTTCAATTTTATCCTGCACGGTGTATGCACACAAAACGCTCCGCCCTTCCAGCCGTCTAATGCAGAAAAAACAAATTTGGTGTTAACAGAAGGGGGTGGGGCGGAGCCTGAAATGACTCTTTCTGTTCATAAACCGTGCTAGATAAAATTGAAAACATTTTTAAAAAATCATTCATATATTTTCAGAATGACAATCAAGTTGCTTCGTTTTCCTTACCTGGTTCAGATGAACATCTTCAAACAACTGCCTTATTCCGAACTATTTCTCTTATCGATTTGTTCATTGAGAATACAGAATTTGATGAGAAACCTTCGATTGGACGGTTCTTCTTCTTTCATAAAGTATAGGCTCATGCAAAGAGAACTCGTAATAGAAATTGGCGATAAACAGAATATTGATCAAATGCAGCATCTTGTTGCTTTTGTAATTTATGGTTATATCAAAGGAATGGGTCGTCAAGAATGCAAGATATCCGATTTGAACGTGAATTTCGGGTTAGTTCCCTTCTCTTAATACCATTTTGAAATGATTCCCGTCCTGGCAGGCTAGAACTATTCAATCATTTTTTTAGACTGATTTTTGAGGGACAGCTACAGCCTCTTGACGTTTTCTCCATTTTTAATCTATAAACTTACAGAGTAACGTATCTACCCGACCAAGGTTTTTTTGCTTTAATTCATCCCAATTTGATGGATATGGTCCCAGCAGTTCAGAAGCACATCCTTTCGTTTTTCAAGACATTTGTTCCATCACGTTTAGATTTTAAGATAGACGAGCTGGATGGTTTTCCAAAGATAGATGGAGTCGAGGAATCAACTCTACGAGGAGAAAATCTAGAAGGAACTTCTTTGCATAGTTGTGATGGGCCGGGCCGGGCCCGGCCCGGCACAACTATGCAAAGAAGTTAAGTCAAGATTTTCTCCTCGCAGAGTTGATTCGCCGACTCCATCTATCCTTGGAAAACAATCCAGCTCGTCTATCTTAAACTCAGAACGTGATGGAACGGATGTCTTGAAAAACGAAAGGATGTGCTGCTGAACTGCTGGGACCATATCCATGAAATTGGAGATGAATTGAAGCAGAAAAACATTGGTCGGGTAGATACGTTACGCTGTCTGCGTTAGAGATTAAAAAATGGAGAAAACGTCAAGAGGCTGTAGCGGTACCGCATAAATCAAGTCTA
>GL380138.1:5690-29431 GCA_000143925.2 Caenorhabditis brenneri
AGTGAAGAAAGAAACGGACCAGAGAGTGACGACTGGAAAATCAGACATATGTTAGGGTCCGTGACCGAAGTCGATTATGTTCATGTCGGGGCTCATAGCTTGGACCAAAACTCCTCAGTTGCGCTGAACCTACTCGAATGTGCGGTCATACCACCTACACAACTTTATAAGTACAGCTGAAAATAACATTTACTGTGTTTTTCACCAGGAGACCACGCTCCGGTAAACGACGACTGATCATAAAAGGTGTTGCTGATCGAGACAGTGAATTTCTTCAACGACGGCCTTTGTGATCAAAAACAGAAGCGCCCCGAAATGAATTTTCGAGCCATAAAAATAATTAAAATGCACAAATGCATAACATTAAATTGCCATAAAAAATAAAAAAAATGCCACTTTTTTTAAATGAATAACCGCATAGAATTTATTGCGAACGTTTGATAATAAAAAATTTTTGCCATCCCTTCTAATTTACAGCGAATGCAGTTGCGCTCTGATCGTGACGCTAGTTCTATTTTGTAACAGTTCTATTCTGTACAGTTCTAAATTGTAACAGTTCTATTTCATAACAGTTCTATTTAATACAATTCTATTTCGTAGCAGTTCTATTTCGTTCAGTTCTAAAACCGAGTACCGCCGAATTATTTATTTTGAAATTATTCACTTCCAGAAATTCTCGATGAGTTGATTCAAGTTTTGCTGTCCGAAATGGGCGCTTCAGCCGAGGTATTCAATTTTTTTTCAAAAAAAGTCTCAAAACTAACTATTTTTTTTTAAGATTTTAACCGAAACCGTTATTGTGGTTGCCGAATCAATTCGTGGAAACTATACCAATCAGGAGCTTTTCGCCAGTACTGCACTTGACAATGGCGAAGACGCTCCACGCTCCTCTCTAGTTGTTCTTCTTATTTCAATGACGTCTGAGAAACAAACTTACAAACTGCGTTGTGCAGTATTCTATTGTTTTCTGTGTTATTTGTTTGATAACGAGTTCGGGAAGACAAAAGTTATTGAGACACTGCTACCACATTCCTTAAATCCAAGCGCTTTCACGCCCGGTGCTCTGATTCTTCAAGCTTTATCATCAGCTGAATCTGTTCAAGCTTGGTTCGGCTGTGTTACTCTTATGCATTGTCTGTTTGACGTCGATCATTTGAGGTATGTCTGAAATTTATTAACCTTCACAAAATACTTTCGTATTATTTCAGCGAGCAACTTCTTCGTGTTAAACTCACAGTAGTAACTGATGAGCAACCATCACTTACCCTACTTGATCACGTTTCGCAAATCTTAATTTCTGCTGGGAATCGGCGGCCACAAATGAGAGCTGGGCTTTTAATGCTGTTAGGTGTATGGCTCCAAAATAGCCATTTGGCGGTTTCTACGTTCATGGCAAAAGATGAAAACTTGGTTTATTTGACAACACATATTGGTTAGTAATTGATTAGGCTGAACTAAAAATACATCATTTTTCAGTTGATGAATGTGGAGAAGGAACGGAAAGTGAACAACAAGCCTTACGTGGTCTTATGGCATTTGTTCTTCTCTCGTGTCTCAAGAATATCCAGGAGAAAGATGCAAGGGCATCTATTGAGACACTGATTTCAAGAAGAGTCGGAAAAGAAGTTGTGCTCTCTGCACTTGAAGGCTTAACCAGAACAGAACAATTCGTTAGAGCAGCACAAAAACAACAGCCATCTGAGCATAACAAGAACAGTCTCTTCCTCGATTTTAATTTCGTAAAACTCTTTAAATCTCTCGAAGGGACACTTGCCAAACAGTTGAAAACAAACGGAGACTTCAACGGAACAAGTAATGATAGTATTATTCAATCTTTCAAAGAGCTGATAAAACGACAAGATGGAGATATTGCCCAGTTAAAACAAGAAAACAAAAAGATGAGTCTCGAAATCGAAAAGTTAACAGCTGAAGCACAAAATAAAGAAACTGAACGAGAATTAGAAGAAGTTCGAGCGAAATTAGAAGAATCGTTCGCTTTCAAAACACATAATGAAGTTTTGAATAGTCAGTTAGCCGAAGCACAACGACTAACCCAACAGTGGTACGCAGAAGCGGAGAGGTACAAGCAGTGGGCCCAGCAATGGCAAAACTATCAGTTATCACAACTACCGAACGCCACTGAAACTGGAATAACTCAATTGCAACAGCAAGTATCTGAACTGGAACAACAGCTGGGTTATGGATATCAAGCATTTGAACAACAATCTCAAACGGTAGAATCAACTTCTTTTGTCATTGAATACTCATTTTTTCGATTTCAGGTTCTTCATTACACATCGGAAAATGCACAGCTCCGAGAACGACTTGGTAAAACTGAGGCTTCCCTCGTTGAAGCAACATCGAAACTTGAAGCCCTAAAAACTCAGCCAGTTTCTAATGGGGTAGTGGAAAACGGTGATCAGGTAATTTATCATAGTTTTGAAAGAAAGCAATTGGAAGTTTTCAGAAATCAGATGAAGAATTAGCAAAATTGAAACAAGAACAAGAAGAGCTACTAATGCTTCTCGCAGATCAACATAATAAAATGACTGTGTATAGGCGCCGACTGAAATCTCTTGGACAGCCTGTGACAGATGATGAAGACGAATAGGATACAAAAATAATCGGGTTTCTGAGGGGTTAATTTTGTCATAGAACATTTACCGTTTCCATCATCTTCTAACGACATAGGTTTTCTTGTATAATATTTAATTCATGGCATATAGTCTTTTTATCGTCTTTGTTTCTTTCCCCATTTCGTTCAAACCACCACTCTCTGTGATAACGAGCCCAATTCTTCATGTTCATTTTTGTAATAGTATTCTAAATAAATTATTGATCGATCCTAAATCACAGGTTATAAATCCAAATGAAGCAAGACGAACCCGTCCATCACAAATCCATATCATTCTGTTGTCTCTGAAATCCGGTTCGCCCTCGTTCCTCGCCCGAATCATCCTGCTGCCTGCTGCCATTGTTTTCTACTGATAGCTTTTTCCATCGATTCTCGGAATGGCGAATAGGATATGGAAACTTTCAATTCTACTTTTATTTCTTCCTGCTCTAGAAGCATGTCATGCACAGTTTCAAAAAGAATTACGGTATCTAGATTTGTATTTAGGAATAAAACCAGATAATAATGGAGATATTCCTGTTGAAGGTTTGTTCGTTTTTTGATCATTTGATTTGAAAATTAAAATTCAGAAGCAGCAGGGTTTGCCACGTATATTGAGTCACCTGATGAATTGAATTGTGATTTCGAAACTGAATGTTTATGGAGAAATTCTCCAACTGATAATCTATTGGATACAAGTGATTGGTGGTATTTTAAGGTTTTTATTTTGAAATTATTCTCGAATTTCCTCCATTTTTTTCTGCTCAACAGAAACTGTCTATAGAAATTTGTGAACAAGTTTTGGTTTTTTAGAAAAACGATGAGAAAACATTCCCTGTCCAAATCCAACCTGGAAATCCGAATATTCCAAAAGGAGAGCATTTTATTATTGCGGGAAATACAACGAAAACTCCAAACGGAGCAGTTTTGAGTAGTGCTCCAATTGCCTGTCAAAAAGGATTCTCAAATTTGACGTTCAGGTTCATTCAAACAATTGTTTTCTTCTTCTGAAATCAAGTGATTTTCAGTTTCTGGTTGTATAATAACGCCCAAGTTGAAGTCATTATTCTCCGTGCGATGAATCGAAGAAGACATTTACAAGTTCTAATGAGACCAAAAATGAAATGCGATTTCCTTGGAGCTGCAAATGAAGAGTGTCGAGTAGAGATTCCACCGATTAAAGAACCATTCAGAATTGGAATTCGTGCTTTTGATCTCAAAGATAATACTGTTGGAAGTCTTGCTATTATAGATCATATCAGATATCATGGAAAAATATGTCAACAATCTCGTAAGTTTTCATCTTCAAAAGTGGATAATAGACTCCAAACAATCGCCCTGACCTTCGAATCACAAAAGCATCCAAAACCTCTAATAAAGTTGCACTCGGCTCAAAAAGTCGTTGTTTTGTTTACTTGTAATTAGAATATACACTCCCAAATGATAGTGAATTCTTATGATTGGGGAAAAAGATTTTTCAATGTCGTCTAGCTTTTTATGATCATCTCCATTTCCAGCATTCCCATCATCATTTTCATCTCTTCGTATTCCTCCATATGATCCCAGTCCAATGGCGAGAATGTCGGATCTCAGTTGCGATAGACCATTAAGATCATGTAGATGGGGTAATATGGCGAAATCTCAATTAAGTGAATGGAGGGTTGGAAGATCCATTGATCGATGGATTGATATGTTTGAAGTTTGTTTTCTTTCTTAATTTGGGTTTTCATTTCAAAACGGTTTTCAGATAACTGCGAATCAATCTCATCCAAACTCATCTTTCCTCTTCCTTGCCGTTGATTCGTTTTCTCCTCGTCCATATTCTAGTCTTACAAGTCAAGTGATTCCATGTTCACAAAGAACAACAAGTCTCTCTTTAAAGTCAGTTTTCTTATTCAATAAAACATGTGAAAGTAGTTTTTCAATTTCAGATATTGGATGAAAACTGGAACACAAGCTGAAATCTGTGCAGTAGATGAAGATGGAGTTGCATTGAGTTGTGCATATCTCGAACCAACAGACAGTCCTGGACCGATAACAATTGATTTGGATTCATATTCTCAACCATTCAAGTTCACTGTTGGAATTATTGCATTTGATGAAAATTCATTCGGTTTACTTGCCATCTCTGAACTTCGAGTGGCTGGTCTTCTATGTACTGAACCAGCTCCTCCAGTTGTCACGACCATTAGTCCTCCAGTTGTGAGTTCTTCTGTTTATTTCATTCCCTTATTATTTCTTTTATTTCTCAGATACAACATATATTTGGACTACAACCTGGAAACGGACGTTATGTTCCATATGATTTATCTCTCAATTGTGATTTCACAAAGGATTACTGTAGTCAATGGGTCAACTATGATGGTATTGTGAAATACGGAGTGATGCCAAGGGATTCAGATGTATTCCCAGTTCCAAAAGGAGCTAAAGGGAATGTAGCCGTGTTTTTAATGCAGAATGCAACAGTTTCAACATTAAGATCTCGAATGGTTCCATGCTCATACAATGGACGTATTGATGTGGAATATATGAAGTGAGTTCAGAAATTATTACCCGAAAATACCTGAATACATTTTCAAAACAAAGGAACATATATTTAGGTCACTTATCGCTAACAATCTTTTTTAAAAGACTGCATACTTTTTGAAAAAATCACACGATTTCAGATCTCAAGATGCTCAAATCAGAATATGTGCTCTAGAACAATGTGTTGATGGAAACGATGGAAACGGAACGATTTCAATTGGAGTCTCTTCGACAACTCCATTTTATGTTTCAATTGAGGCTTCTTCTCGTGACGATGCAGTTGCAATCATCAATAAAATATCAACTTCCGGAGATTTCTGCCCATTGAAAACTGCCGAACAGACAGTTTGCGATCAACTGGTTTGTAACTTTAAAGGTATTTTTGAATTGTAAAAAAATTGAAAATATAAAATTTTCAGATACATTCTGTAGCTACGAAACAATCGTTGAAAAACCTGGAGATGTTCCAGTTTTGAAAACAGAAAACGGAGCAACAGTGACATTAAGTGGAGGTGGAATACGTGCTGTTCTTCTCAGTCCAACTTTCGATCTTGCGTATCCATCTATACTTACAATCACATTATCTCAGTCTACATTCGGTTCTCGAGTACTTTTGTGTCCAGATGTCACAAGTGATCCTACATTATGTCACGAGTTATCCGGACCTCGTGTTCTCGATTCTTCAGATAAACAGGTAACTTTTATCAATTAGGAATCTTCATACTTCAAATTTCAGGTGATGTTCCCATTGGATATTGGAGCTCGTTCGTTCTCTCTTGTACTTTTACATGATAAATCAATAGAATTTGGTCCAGCAACATTCAGCATCAAAGCTATGGAACTTCGAACTGTAAACAATGAGCCAATGTGTTTCTAGCAACAATCCTCGAATGATAATCAAGAAGATTTACGGTGTAATTTTTTGAAATCATAAGTTACGAAATGAATAATTTATTTTTTAAATAAAAACAATCAATAGTCAACAACTGATATAAAATTGAAAAATGAACTAAAACCTCATTAAACGCTCAAACTTTCCGACTTCTTTTGAATTGAGTGGTGTTGACAGAAGGTTGATAAAGTCCATTCATATGAAGTTCGGCGGTGGTTTTTTGCTCCGGAAGGTTCAAGACATATGGACACCGATTGTAGGGCTGAGAAAAGAAGCGAATTACAGTATAAATGATCAGAAAATGAATGTAACTTACATCTGCTGTGAAAAACATAGATGGGGTTTGAATGCGCATTCCTCTCACCAAAACAGGCGGTTCATCCAATTTCAATAAATTCACTGGTGTCACTACGTAAAGACATCGTTTCTCTAGGGAAATACCACGAATAATTCCGAATCCAATGCATTGGAGTGCTGGAGACTTTTCATCGTAAACGCTGATGGATGGCATATCTTGTCTTCCACATAACTTCCGTGTTTCTAATTCTGGCATCTTGATGCACAGGGCCATTAGTTGAGTGTTTATTGATGAGAAAATGTGATTATCTTCCACTAGTAAATCAACAGGAACGGCAATAGTTAGATTACTGAAAATTGAAACTTCATATGAATGTTATCCTCTATTGAATAACTAACTTGAATTTCAATTTGAATGGAACCACAGAAGCAAAAGAGGCAAGAGATGGACGTGGCAGTTGGGATGAGAAATAGCCTGCTATCGTCAAATCACGAATAAGAGGAGCTGGAAGTCGCTTTTGAGCTTGAACACCAACTACTCCTGATGAATTGTTTGCGAAAATCTCGACCACATGATCTTGATTCACCTCCTAAAACAACCATTAGAAACAAAATGGGTTTATCAAAATTACCTTGAAGTCATAGCGAGCTTCTGCTTGATCTCTATAAATTTCAACGAACAAATCAGGTTCAATAACTCTTGTGATTCCATCCAGTATTTCAGCACCTATATCCACAACCCATCCCATTGAATTAACAATACAAATTGCTCCAGGTTTGCTGATAATTTTGAATTTATTGAAAAGTCGCTCGAAGATATCCTAAACTAATTTTGGAAAATGAAATAAATTCAATTTTAACAAACCATGTAGAGGTCTTTGTTTCGAACAGTAATATCCCCATAAAAGTAGCAATTATCAAATGTCGTTTTTTGATGACCATATGGCTTGTCAAGTATGGGAGCAGTTACTTTTGTTAAGGAAAGGCATCCATTTGGTGTGAATTCGCTCTGTCCAATATCACAATCCAGAACGTAAACACTGTCATATCCACTGAAATTTAAATATAAATCTTTGATTTTAAAAATCTAATTACTTTGAAAAACAACGATTTACTAGATTTCTCATCAAATTCGATTTACCAGCACCTTTGTGTCCAATCGGGAGAATGGATGTCTTCTGACCATCGTCTGAATTACGGGAATCTTTAAATTAGGTGAATAAAATCTTACTTCTCAGTTGTTTCAAACGATCAAGCTGCTTTCTTAATTTGTTTTCTTCAGAGTGTGGATAAATTTGAAAATCGTCCAGACTAATGTGATAATGCGGTGGGAGAATGATCTCTTTTTGAATTGAACTATGGATTAGAAAATTCTGAATAAATGGCTACAATCTGTAGAGTGCATATAAAATACTTACAGGTACAGCACCAGCAATCGTTCCTTCAGCCCTATCTAAAAGTTTATTGAATACTAAAACTCCGGGTTGAGAGGATCCAATTTCTTCCATAATTGATTCATAACATTTTGGAATTACTTCTTTTAGACGGAATTTCAGACGAGCATGCTTGTAAGTAGATCCTTCATTATAAACTTGTAAAACGACCTGAAACAGTCTTCCATTTTCAGAAATGTTTTCCTTGTTGATGCTACCTACCGGCACGTCCATTCTTTGAGGAGCCGACATCTTTATGAAGTTGCTTGGTTCACATGACACACAAGGTAGTATGTAGTCATTGAGAGAAACACAACCAGCTGAATGGGAACTATTTCCGGTTTACAATAATTCAGAAAACGTCTGAAAACTACCTAAACAAAGAACTGAGCACGATCCGTAAACAGAAATTCGCTCTCCTGGTTGAACAATGTAAACTTCGTGGTTACTGTCCCGACACTCATACCGTACCACCTGACTCATCTGTTAATAATATGGAATCCTGGAATAAACATAACGGACGATAACAGATATTTGCATGAAATGAAAACCTTCATCAGAACTTCAAGTTGAAAAAGCAGTTTCGTTGATAAGAACCGAACATTTATTTCAGTATTACGGCAAGATTTCACAAATATATACATGAACACTTTTTTCAACAATTAAAAAAATGATTCATTATGCTATGGTTGGTAAAGTGTTCTTACACAACCATTCTACAATTTGAGCCATTGAAGGTCGAATTTTCCTATCATTATGGGCACCCGCTAATCCAACTTCTATCAGCGTTTCTAGAAACAATTCTTCAGCTTCATTCGCAAGTGGTGGAGCTCTTCGATCGATAAGCAGCTCTCGGACTTTAAGGTTTCGATGTCCTGCTAGCTCCTTGTTCACTTGGCAGTACTCAACCAGACCTCTTGTTTCCCGAGTATCCGAGTAGGCTCGTTGGCCAGATGCGATTTCAAGAAGAACGATTCCATAACTGTACACATCCAGTTTCGTAGTCAAAATTTTTGATGTAATAAATTCTGGAGCCAGGTAGGCGAGAGTTCCTTTGATATGAGACACGATTAATGGACACTTTTCAGTCGCTTCTACTTCAACTTGACCATCACGACATAAACCGAAATCTCCCAATTTTGGTTCCATGTGTTTGTCTAGTAGAATATTTGCAGTTTTAACATCACCATGAATGATTGGAGTTTTGGCAAAAGAGTGCAAAAAAAGAAGACCACGAGCTGCTCCTATACTGATTTCTTTTCTCTGGATCCACGTGATAGGTGGTGTCCCTTTCTGAACAAATATTCGTATGAATTCAATAGGAATAAGCTTGTAAAACTTACTCTGCATAGCAATCGATCTTCCAATGATCCATTTGTCATAAACTGATAAACCAAACAAGGCTCAGGACCTTCTAGGGAATATGCATAAATGGGCAGGATATTGTCATGTCGGAATCTAGCTAGCGTTCTTAATTCTGTCAAACTTTGTCGTAACCTCTCCTTTTCAACTTTGGAACCATTTCCAGAAGAGTCATTTCCAGCCAGAATACGTTTCACAGCTACCATACCACCAGTTGCTTTCAGCTCCCCTTTGTAAACAGTTCCATAGCCACCTTTTCCTATCACGTTTCCCGCCGCGAATCCATTGGTAGCTTCCAGAAGCTCAAAATATGTTACTGGAAGGGTACCTTCTATGGCGACTCTCAATGGATCGTTTGTTGTGGACCTGAAGACGTTAAATTTGTTTTATCATGACGGGAATTTTCATATACGTGGTAGATTGTGTGGGTGATGGAGATGCGTCTTTCGATTCAATCTTTTTCAGCCGAGAAGCACTTTGCGAGCTAGGGGGCTGAACATTTGGCTTAGATTTTCTTGTCGGATTCAGCACTTTATACTCCAGAACATGATACTTTTCATCAACTGAAAAAAGCGATCACTACTGTGAACGAGTTATAGAAAAGAATCGAACAACCTTCAGACTTCATGATCCTCATTAACCTAACAAGTTTAGTTTTCGCAAACAACTGGTAGAGATGATTGGTTGTATATCCTTTCCCGCACCATATTTGTAAGAGTAGATGTGTTGGACTTTTGTTGTAACTTGCGAATCGTTTACAGACTTCAACATCTCTGAGCTGTATCCCCGGCATGTACGGAGCTGGAAAAAATCAAACCAAGTTTTGGGAGTCTGTGGTTTCCCAGTTAATCAAACAGTTTTAAAGCAACCCCTTTGCTAGTCACTTTTAACATTCAAAAATTAAATGTTTCATACAAAGAGGTTTGATAGATGCATACCTATTGTTTCCCAGGTATTGTCGGTATCCAAAATATCACATATTTGCTGTAGAAGATCATTTTTCATAAAAGTTATCATCTTCACTTTTCGCGAGTTCTCAGATACTTCCATTTTCTGTAAGAAAACTATATTGAATAGTATTCGAGTAAGAGAAATTTTAAAATTTTGAATATCTTTGAGCATTTTTAATAATTGGTTTTTAATTAATAAAAACTCACTCTATTCAAAGATGACTTGAATTTTTAACATCTTCACCAAAAATGACAGCGGAGCGTCGTAAATTTCTTTTCGTGCCTCGTCTCTCTTTGTTATCCCAGTGTATTGTTTCATTCTAAACATTGAGCATTGAAGGAGACGAAATGACTTTAGAGATATAACAGTGTAAATGGGAAAATAATATACTTGAATGTAAGCAGCCAAGAGAATCCAGCAGATATTAGGCCAAAATGTAAAAAGGCTTCAGCATTAAATGAGTCTCTTGCCACAGTATCACTAGTATCACTTCTCGGTGCTATTGAATGCTTAGGGTACCAATGTTTTCTTCAGGACTGTTGCTTTTTCGAAATATTTATCTTACAACTTCATGAAATTTCTGAGTTTTCTGATCATACTAGAAACCGTTTATGATCAACTAGAAATCAGTCGGAGCTCTATTCAAGCGAAAATTGATTCATAAAAAAAAGCAATGAGTGGTATAACATCGTATTCGGCGGCGACAAAGCCTAACCTGGTATTTTCCAACCCTGTTTTCATGGGAACCAATATCGATTCACTTCCAAACATTTCATACACTATAGTGTACCACTATTAAAATATTAATCATTGCCAAGTGACAAAAATTGCTTTGAGTTTAAGTGCCGAAATTTAGAAATTGTGGACTGCTCTCGTGTTAGGCATACAATTTTTTTTCTTACTCTAACGAATGCGAATTTCTATTATTCTCCACGTGAACACAAGTATGTTGATCCAATGGCAATGGGCGCCTTTACATCTGCGTCTCGAACGGGAGCGCTCTCTCAGTCAGGGACATAAACATATGCACGCAGACTTTGCCGGTTGTGTGTTGTGTTTAATTTTCAGCTTTCAATTGAAATTTGTATTAATTTTTTGTTTCTGTTCAAAATTTCAATTAGCTGAATACTTCAGATGGGTGCGGCACAATCAAACTCACGTTCGTCTTCGAGGGAGCTTCCGCCGGGCGATAATCAAGTGATGGATGTTCTTGATCCTTCTGAAAGCACCCCGAGACGTGGGCGGAAACGAAAATCGGTAAAGCAGGCTGAAGTTGAGAAAAAGAAAATAGCGAAACTGGACACATGCGCTTACGTTTACAATAAACTATTCATACAGGTAAGACAACAAAACGAACAACAATGGTAATAGAACCCCTCATTGGTTGCCAACTAGTGGTTTAAATGATAACTGTTCAATCCCATCATCTCAATGATTTCAGGGTGAAGAATCTGATATTACGATTGCGGCATGTGGAAAAGAATGGAAGGTTCACAAACTATATCTGAAACAGACAAAGTTTTTCGAAGTGAGTGTGTACACAAACTAAAATCGAATAAAAATTTTCTTCAGTCAATGTTTGATGGAGACTGGGCGGAAACACACAGTGATCGAGTTAATTTAGAAATTTCGGACCCTAACATTGATGTTGAAGGGATAAATGCAGTCCTTGGAAGCCTGTATCATAATGAAATTGAAATCGACCTCGACAACATTCAAGGAACACTTGCAGCTGCTTCATATGTAGCTTTAGATAGTGTCACTGAGAAATGTGCTGAAATGATGATTGAAGCCTTGAGTATAGACAATGCTATCCAATTTCTTGATCTTTCAACCGAGTATGGATTAATATGTGTTAAAGAGAAATCACTTCAACTGCTGCTTCGCAACTTTTGGAAAATATCAAAGGATAAAGAAAAGTTGAGGCTTCTAGAGCACGACTTACTTTTAGCACTTTTAAATTCACCGAATCTGTTCATCACTGAAGGTGAATACGACATCTATAAAGCAGTAAAAACTGTAAGGCGCGTTTTAATTATAAAAAGTAAATTCATTATTTCCAGTGGATCTACATGCAAGAATGTGCCGATTTTAAAATAGAAGAGGCTCAAAATGAGTTTAAATCGAATATGTCAGAATTTTTCCAAAAGGCTGATACAGATTACTTGATTTCAAAATACTTGAAGCTGTTGTGTTCAGTTCGATTTGATAAAATGCTGCTAACGACAGGAACATTGAAAGCAATGAGAACGGATCATTTGATCCCAAACTGTGTGATCAACGAAATCTCTTCAGATTTATGGATGTCATTTCTACAAAATGAAGAGAATACAACGTCAGTTGACTTTCTGTTTCGAAATCCTAAATAATTGTTTTCAGACCAGTGACAATAAGTGACGATGAATTTTTCGAAAGATGCTTTAGACTCGGAAGATCATTGGAATCAATTCCAGTATGTCTATCTTTTTCTTAACCGTAATTGTATCCAGTCCTTTTTCCAGAAATGCTGGCGATGGGTTGGCTTTAACTCTGGCGTAGATCTACTATTACATTTGAATGAAAATTCGATTTGCATAAAAAGAAATTGTCTCAATCAAAAAGCGCCATATTCAGTCAATCTGAAATCAAGGCTTACTCTTCATTACAGGTGACTTTTTTTCGAAAAAGTTCAAAACTAACATTCTTATTTTCAGATTAGCCATATGCGATTCAAATGGGCGGATAGTTCATGATACGGGAAAATCTTCATGGGAAATGTCACCGGATGAAACGAAAACTATTTTTAGAATGACAGAAGAAACTCAGGTTCCAATTTCCGTACATTTTCAATATCTAATACACAACCCAATTGAAAGTCCAAGTTATTACTTTAACAAGTATCTGAGCCAGAAAAAAAACGTAGCTGATACCGTTGTCGAAGAAATATAATTATGTACATTGTGTTTTCCCCCTAATATTGCCATCGTGTCTCGTCTTGTAAATACTCCTTGAAAATTTATTGGCCGATTTGGAGGTCAAAATAATTATTTGTTAATAAACTGATAGATACATATATTGTACTCGATCTCAAAAAACCTGCAAATTCCTACTTCAACTGACTATTCTGTTGGCAGGAGTGTGACTCAGCCAGTTCTCAGTTGCCAAAAGAACCTGATATTGGGCGGCATCACGCTGTGAACTTTCGATTATTTGAAGATATATCCACCTATTCCATCTCTTCTCTATCATAATGAACCGAACATGATCCAAAAAGCTTTTTACGTTTTTGTTGTGGTTTCGGTGGTCACTTCACAACCACTGTTATTCCCCCACGGATGGTTCGAGAGTAAGAATTTACGTCCGAGAGATGCAATTATGCTGAACATGATGGCGCAATCGAACCTTGAGTACGGTGGTGTCACGTTAGAAGTAAGTTAACTGACATAGACGTTCGCATACGAAAAACTGCGTTTGTAACAGTAATTATATTGCCAGTCAATTAACATTGGTTAATAGATCCATAAGTACTGTTGTATTTTTTCGAATCGTTGGAAATTTAGGAACTCGATAAACTTGATGCGGTGAGAAAACAAATTCCTCGTCCGGAGAAGTTAGCCAGGGACCGAGAAGAAGATGATGTGGAACTGGATAGGAAACCAGCGTTCACAGTTGAAGGCGAAAAAATAGAAGAAAAGAAGGAGGAAAAGGCAAGCGCAGAAAACATGAAAAAACCACCGTTCCGACGAGTTCAGTTAAAGCTACAGAAAAGTAAGAAACTATTTGCTGAATCCTCGTTTCTCAATATAAAATTTCCAGAACGTGAAACAGAAGGATCGGAAACTGAGGTAGTAGCAGAATCTGCGAATCCTTTCGAAGAAATTGCTACAAGATCACCTCCTAGAGACTGGATGAGCATGAGGCAACTAAGGAATCGTAGTAGGAAAAACAAAAAGAAGAAGAGAAGATATAGAAAGAATGGATTTCTTACGAGAGATGACATCATAAAGAGTAAAAAGTAAGCTTCAAAGCTTTTGAACAAACAGATAACTTTTACATTGAAGGTCGGATGATCACACAGATGTGAAGATAGTGGATCGGAAAAGGGAAAAAGCTGAATTTGATGAGAAACTAAGAAACCATGCTCAAGAAACATGGGAACGAGAAAATAAAGCTGCAGAAGAAGTAAGAGAGGAAATGAAAAAAGGACCGCAAGTTCAAAATGAAAGTGAGCCAATTAGCCCAGCTATGAAGCTACTCGCGAAAGAGCATTCAGAAATTGATCGCCGTATTTCCATAGCGGAACAGATGATGACAAGAAAGATGGACAGGCTACCTAACAACCCTTTCAGTAATGTGGACCTGAGAAATCCTACGGTACTCTCATTGCCACTACCACCATTAGAAAAACTCACTGAAGAAGATAGTTGATTTTTCGAATGGACCAAAACCATAAATGTAAATACTCATGAAATTTAGTGTGCAATTGAAACTTTATCATGCAATAAATTTAATGAAATAATATAAAACTAGCTCAATAATTTCAAAATATACAACTTTTTGGCTATCTGATCAGGGAGAGACGATTGGACGACGTCGGGTTATTTTCATATGAATTGGAGAAACTGGCCGCATGATGATCTCCATTTTTGGACGTACCTGAAAATAACAAATGAGATTTTTTATCCGACAAAATTCAAAAAACTATAACTATAATCGGAAATTACCTCATGCATTGGTTCTATAGCAGTAACATTGAAATGTCTTAAAATGTGTGTCATAATTACTTTCTCCTCCATCAACGCAAAGCGTTGGCCGATACAGTTACGACTACCGGCAGAAAATGGGATGAATGCAAATGGCTTGCGTCCAACTGAGTTTTCCGGAAGAAAACGATCAGGGTCGAAAACTTCAGGATCCTTCCATTGAGCCGGGTCGCGATGTATCAAAAATTGGTTGAGAAGAAGAGTGACACCTTTTGGAATATTGTATCCACCGATTACTTGGTCTTCACTCAATTCTCTCATTATTATTGGTACAGATGGGCGGATTCTTAATGATTCTTTGAGAACACATTCAAGATACTTCATTCTGGCTAGGTGCTCGGTGGTAACATCTTCCTCATCTCCCATAACTTCATCTAATTCTGCTTGAACTTTCCTCTGGACTTCAGGATGATTTCCAAGAAGATGAATCGCCCACATGAGTCCAGTTGAGGTCGTGTCATGTCCTTCGAACATAAAAGTATCGACTTCAGCTTGAACGTCTGTTTCGTCCATTTGCCCGCTTTGAACCATATCAAGAAGCAGGTCCAAGAACGCTAGACGGCCTTCTAATTTGTAGCCCGATTCTTTAAGTGTTTCTTTTCTCTCCAAGATAACCTTAAATTCAAAACATTGTGTTGAGAAAATTGTGAATTAGAATACCTTCTTAGTAAATGCGTGGAGAATACGCAAACACTTTTCATGAGTTTTGCCGTCCTCAGTTCTGGAGATGATAAACAATGTGTCATGGACTAACAAGCTGATAACTTACAAATTGTAGACGAATTTGCTCCAAAGCAAGGGATTATTTGTTCTTCTAGCAATCACTTCATTAATTGTGTGCACCGCCCAAACGTATTCATTGTTCTAAAACATATACCGAGTAGGAGAAGCACTGAAATTTCAAACCTCGGAGAGTTGAGCACCGATTGATTTGCCCATGGATGTTTCGCAAATAATGTCCAGAGTACAAAGCGTCACGATGGAAAGAACGTCAATTTCCTCGCTGTAACGTAGCAGAAAAAAATGCTTACAAAAATATCCAACTCAGTTTTGCAGTAGCAAATCTTTTGAATCAGGAAAAAAACCAAAAAAAAAACTAACTCAGTTTTGTAGCAGCACATCTTTTGAATCAGGATTTTCGATTGCTCATTGAAAATTGGTAGGAAGTCTTTCAGAATATCGTAATGGAACGTAGGAGTTAAAAGCTTTCTTTTCGGCCGCCATTGGTCTTTGTTGCTGGTTAGAATGCTTTTCCCAAGCCAAGGCTCCATTTGTCTATAAGCGAATCCCTTATCAAGATGTTTACTTGAAGCAAGAATTGATTCTACAAGATCGGCAGAGTAGAGCATAAGACAAGGAAACGGGCCGATCCAAAGTAGGCACATTCGTGGATTCGGATATAAGTACCCCATCCCAATCACTTGATTCATGAACCCTTCTGGATCTGGTTTTGTGATAAGACCGTGGCCGACGATGGGGTAGGAACGTGGCTGATTGATACTCTGAAAGAATAGAAAGTATGGTTAGTGATGAAACAATAATTTTTCAAACCTTCAATAGATGTCGCATTCTCATGTGCTTCAAAAGAAGCCAAGTAATCAAGGTTGCCGAAGCAACCAATATTACGGGAATGATGACCCCCATTTGAGTTGCAAGCTGAAAAATGTAGGGCAATTCATAGTAACTTCAAAACAAGAAAGTTTCAATCTTATCGACTTCGTTGAACGAAAAAAAAATGGCTTAAGAAAAGATATGAAAAGCTACAGACTCAAAACTGCGCGCTTCCTCTCGAGACCTGGAATAGCATTATACATGTTCCTTTAATCTCATACTGTAAAAAAATATTTTGATACAGTATGATTGGTGAACAGCTGTAGCGCTAATGAAACATTTGTTCAAAATATAGGGTTTTTCTAAGTTTTAAATATTAGCTGGAGGTACCAACTTTTGGTCGGAGCAATGGGTTAGCTAGTCTTGTTCTCCAAAGTTGATACGTTATGGATGGAGCTCTTTTCAGACCGATTTGGTTTTAACGAAAAGGAAGTCGTGGAAAATGTTTTAGTGTAAAACCTACGTTACGTAAAGTACTACGAATCTCAAGTTGTTCCTGTATTAAGTAAAATCCAAGTCAACAACAACATGTTGTTAAAGTTCAAAAAAACCCAATTTATTCGATATCTTGAGAGCACTATCATTATGGATTGTATTCAATCCTGATGTTCTTGCGTCTCTTCGTGTCCGAGTGCTGAAACATTCCCATCGAGAAATCTTTATCTTTGTTGTCATCTGGCAAAAGAACATAGTCAAAAGCAATCCGATCTTTGTGGAAATCAATGTCATTCCAAGCAAACTTTTGCACCGAAACTGCAACAATCCTTTCCTCTCCCAATTCCAAAATACCAAAAGCTGGGTTAGCCATAACACGTGGAACAGCGTTTCCTTTCACAGCATAGGCTATACGATGGTGGCTGTTGTTGGTAATTTTCATATGATATGTCAAATTGTCATAGTCGAACGGAGCATTGAATACGAGTTTCTCTGTTGGTCGGAACAACATGTCGTTCAAATTGTTTCCAGGACTGACGGCTGGAAATATAACACTGTTTTTTTTTAATTATGAAATGGTTTACCTCTCGAATTGAAACCATCGGATTCAGATTTCAAATTATAGAAAGAATTCGACTGCATAGGGTTTGGTCCTGCTTTGAAACGTTGGGAGCCACCAGCCAAGTCAGAACGGCTTCTTGACGATGGTAGCTTTGGTTCAGGCGTAGGATCAGCGGGGACAAGAGCTGGAGCTGAGGATGGTTCCGGAGCAGAAACTTGTTGTATTGGGACTTGTTCAGCCGGTGGCGGTTGTTCAACAGGCACTGGATGTGAGACTGGAGGCGGGGCTTGTTCAACAGGCTTCGGATTTTCTTGCGGTGGCGGTGGAAGAGCCGAAACGGCAGTTCTTGTCGATTGATTAGTTTTTGGAACGGATCGTTGACTACGGGTCATTTCGGAAACATTCTCATTACTTTTCTGTTATTAACTGTTTTAACATTGAACTTAATATTTCCCGAACCTGCTTTTTCAACTGCTCCTGGATAAGTTCACTGATTTTCTTGTGCAAGACATATGGAGGAATGTAGAGCAAAACGAAGAGAGCCAGCTTCAAAATGTAGTAGCATGGAATTTTTTCCAAACTACGATCCAAGACAGTCAGCAATCCGAAGAGAGAAAAGAAGATGAAAAGAGAATCATCCGATGGCTTCTCTGCGGGGAAAACAAAAATGAGAAGAGCAGGGACTGCAACGAGAAGTGAGTTAGCGAAGAAATGAGCCTGAATAGAACATATTTATTTTTCACTGAATTATTGTCCTCACATGAACACTGAAAGCGAGAATGACGGACAGAGCTCCAGCAAGAACTTTGACAACCAATTCAGCATCCATTCCAGACGCATCGCTGATTTGCCCGATGAAACGGGCGGTGAAATGCTTCTTGTTGTGAATTCGTTCGCGGAGCCATTCCAAAGATTCGCAACAGTTGTTGTCGCTACAGTTTTCAGACATGGTCGAGGCTGTCGATTCGATGATGAATACGAGTAGAGAGTGAAACTCGTAGAGCAATAATACTCAAATCAAAGAGGGATATGTGAATTCACGTGAGAGTTTGAGTAGGTGTTCTGAATTTGAGATTCTGTCACGTCAATAATCGGCTTATCAAAAAAAAAAACGTTATAAATTCTCATGCTTTACCCTGTCTGCTTCATGGGCTTCTGAATCATGTGGTTTCTTTTCAGATCTTCCCACTTCATATTTACGGATAAGACTAGTTAATAGTTGTGGAAAGCGGAAAACTTTCTGCAAAGTTCTTTGAAATTAGATTAAGACTCACGAAGTGTTGTCTCGCTTTCCGGGATGCCAAAACAACTTTCGAACTTTGGATTACTGTAGCTACCATATTGGACGATCAAATGAATGTTGTATTCTATACCAATAAATCATTCTTTAGATCTAGACCAAAGGTTATTTACTTTTCTCCATTACTCGAGGAAATATTTTCCAACAAGTTCAAATTATCACTACTTCCGGCTATTTTCACATTTTTTAATCTTTTCTCATCTATGATTTCTCTCAACACATTTCTCTCAACTTTTCAGGCTCTCAAAACCTCGTGCTCAAACAACAACTGCTTCTGAAAAGTGTCGAAAGTCATTTCACTCGTTGACAAATCTGCTTCCGCCATAATCTCTGCTCTTATCCGATGATTGAGTCGGTTCATTGGCTTATCTATGCATATTTGTAAGTTTGAAATAGTGAATCGATGGGAATTTCTAGGACTGCCAACTACGAAACGCTGTAAACCATCTATAAAACCAGAGAACGATAATTTGCTCATCATACTAGGAAGTAGAATTATACGGCATCTATGAAAGTGGTTTTCCTCTTTCCCTCCTTGTCAATGACAATGTCCAAATCTCATATGAAAAAGAGTACTTTTTGATTCTATGGTAGTGACCACCTATAAAATATCGAAAACTTCGATCTTCCTTGTTTTATTCTGTTCCTCGTCCAGTCTTTCATACAATGCACCACCCATTTATCGTCGTAATAATGTGAGTTCATTATTTTTGTGTCTCGGAGGAAATGTGGGTGAGTCTGGTTATCACTTTCTTGGTGGGCGTATTTGTTGTTACGTGACAGTACTGTATGTTTGTTTGCTAGATTTTGAACAAAAAGTATAGAATGACTTGCAAAACTTCTAAAAGTCACGTAAGCTTCTATATTCGGATGATGACAAATAATACTCGCTCGAATATTTCTTGGAGCGAAAAACTGCTAAAACCACACACTTCACATATATCCGGTCTAGTTGTTATGTTTTCATTTTTTTCAAAACTGCACGTGAATCTTTCCCTTTCGATTGTGTTCTGCACTCAATCAAAATCAGACCATTGAAGTTATCATATCATGTCTCTGACGGAATGATTGATCTGAAAAATTTCACTTCCCTTCATCTCTATTGAAAATGAACGGAAATTGGAAAGAAAGGTCATTTGCAAAAAAAAAAAAACAAAAAAAGAATTATGTCAGTCATAAAAATTTCAGATCACCGCGGAACTTAAAAATGTTAGGTTCGCCGTGAACCTCAAAAAACATATAAACACCTTCGCTGAACTTCGGACTAAGTGTTTTATTGACATCAAGTGAATACGGTGTCTCGGTCCGTGATTTCCCTATTCAACTGAATTTTATAAACGAAGTTATTCAGAGTAATTGTTTCTATTTTTAAATTTTTTGAAAGATACATAAATTTCTCTATTTGAATTCCTAAATTTCGAAGACTGAAAGTTTCATGACGATATAAAATATTTTAATAACAAACTTATAAAATCCGAAGCCGTCATTTTGACATTCTTTACATCCTCGTTTTCCGTAGAACATTATCAAAAATTGAAACTTCCTCCCACAACTTTTCAAAAAAAAAAATTGAATTTCGGTTTCATATACGGTAAACCATGTCATCCAGTAGAAAGATTGTAGCCTCCAATACCTGTCATAAATGTTTCTTAGTAACGAAGACTTTAACAGTATGTATCTGTCTTCTTTGAAATTTTTATTCTGCAAAACATTTCCTTGTGAAGACGTTGCATCTAGATCCAGCTGTCTCATTAAGCATTCTTTTGAAACTGAAACCATCACGGAAACACGCAAATTCTTCCTTTCTCTCTCCTAGTCTACCCCTTTTTATGTGATGTAATCTGGCGGTTGAAGAAGCATCAAAAAGTACACGTGAACAGCACATGGATGGTCTCTTTACTTTGTGCACTATATCATCACTATCTGTGTCTCCTCTGCGTCTAAATAACGGGGACAACCCTTTTTTGCCCGCCTTAAAGATAGTTTTCTTCGAAAAAATCACGTAGGCTTTGATGCTACAGTAATTAGTATATATACAAAGTAAGGATGATCTAGAAAACAACAACAACAACGACCAGTTCGGTGTTCTCAGCCATCCATTTCCAAATTTTAGAATACTTCTCGGGTTACTGTAAGATATGTAGAATTGGGGAACTTATCTTGCCATCTCTGGCTTCTGACAACTTCCTCTTCCTCCTCCTTTTGTCTAACAATGAACATTGTGAGAATGACAGTACCAGTTGACTCTATCGTTCAACAACTCTCCCTTTCGTTTTAAACTACGCCGCTTGTCTTATTCTGTTCCGCTCTTCACCGTTTCCTTTTCACTCTTCTCTGTAATGTGTACCATAAGAAGACAACGTGGCATCGTTCATCACTTGTCTACGTCATTGGCCAGAAATCACTCCTCCGCAACGCGACGCAACGCACCGCATTGCCATCTCCACCTCTCCCTTCATTCATTATTCGTTCGCGCATTTTGTTTATAGGCACACAAAGTGCACCTTCACTTTTCTCTTCTTTTCTCTTTCAACGTTAGTCTTTTTGTACTTCTCTCTTAGCCTTGTCCTTCCAGCTGTGATGCCTGAACTCTCTTTCTCTCTCTTTAGTCTTTTCATAAATCTAATCTCTGAGCAAGACATGGTCAGACATCCACTTTTATATTGTTCAGGTCGTGTTTGCTTATTTTCAAATTTCTTTAGAACTCTTTAGAACTATCTTATCTATTATCCGTGCACAAGACTGTTAACAAAATACTTGACCATAATATTTATGATAATTTCCTATAACCCAGTTAATCTCTAAACCCCTAAAATTGAACTGAAGTAAACTATAACGATGGACCTCCAGTAGAATGAAACCCGGAACGAATGACACTAACGGTTGATCGAGCATTTAGTCCTGGTTTGAAAAAAAAAACAAATCGATACTGTAGATAATACATTTAGTCTCTGTGGTTCCATTATGGGATTCATATGAAACTGAAGCATAACAAACAATCCTGTTGTGTTTCGTCACTTTTATAATGGCATTATGATAATAGGCCTCATTCAAACAAAAAAAATGCATACAACTATTTTGGCGGCTTATCGTATTAGTGCCATTCGATCGTAGATTGTCATCATATCTTTCGGTTTCATTGACATCTTTTCTATTTGGAAGCATCTAGTCGTAGTTGTGTTTTCCTTTCAAAAATATCCTTTCACTAGGTAAGGACTGCATTTACTTATCAATGGCTGTGACTGATACATATGTCTATCTGTCAAGGAAATACCCCCTTTCTCAGACATTCAGCGTTTTTAAAAGATCACGTGATCAGAGAACATCTTTATCAGTCCCACCTCCATCACACGATTCCTTCAAATCGTACTTTGTTCGTGTCTTCTCATCTCTGTTCTATTACCGTATCTGATAGCCAGTTCACTTCTTTTCTTATCGTAATGTTTTTTGACACTCACCTTTTTTTCAAGTCCTTCAAACGTCATCGAACCATTCAGATATTTTTGAAGACTATAAATACCTGATCAACATAGGTCATTATTTCATTTTCTTCCTTCTCCTCTTTCATTCTAACTTCCTGGTATTTCAGAATGATTCGTGTCGCTTTACCAACAGCAGCATCAGCGATTCCTCGATCCATATCAACATCAGTCGGTGAGAGTATTTCAAAGAATCAAGAGGAAGAAATTAAAAGAGTATGGCGAAAAGCGGACGCTGTATGCTTCGACGTTGATTCTACCGTATGCCAAGACGAGGGAATCGATGAACTGGCCGCCTACCTGGGCGTCGGTGAAGCCGTCGCCAATGTTACACGAACGGCAATGAACGGCAACGCCCGCTTCAGGTATAGGTAATAACTGAAAGCATGGTTTTGATGTGAAGAAAATGGTTGCATGCATGTTTTTGTAGATGAAAACATAGGCTCCAAAAGATCTGATTCGAAGTTTTCCCTCTGTATTCATATTTTGTGCTTAGACGTGAAGAAGCTAATGATATTTAATGCTGACCTGGCCATTTCTTCATGATTCCGAGCTTTCCAAAATGAGTGTTTTCGTTGAGAAGATCTCAAGACAAAATGATTTCACATCTAATGTCAAACATAGTCTTGTTGATTTTTCTTAATGACAACACTCTATCTAGTTGACTTGGTCTCAATCAGTCATACTTTCAGAGAAGCTCTAGCCGCCCGTCTGCAGGTGATGAAACCTAATCATGAGCAGTTGGAACATTTTGTGAACATCACCAAGCCAAAATTGACCGTTGGAATCAGAGAGCTCATTGGACGCCTTCATGCCCGTGGAACTCATGTCTATCTCGTTTCTGGTGGATTCAGAAGGTTGATCCTGCCGGTTGCCGAACTTCTTGGAATCGATAAGTCTCGTATTTATGCCAACGAGATTCTTTTTGACAAACAAGGAAACTACCATGGTTTTGATACTTCTGAGTTGACCAGTGATTCGGGTAGCAAAGAAGTGAGTTCAATATTTGAACGAAAGTATTATCTTATTTTCGTTATTTCAGACTGGGAAGCCAGCAGTGATTGCATTGCTCAAGAGAAAGTATCAATACAAAACGGTTGTGATGGTCGGAGATGGAGCCACTGATGCTGAAGCAGCACCACCAGCTGATGCATTCATTGGATTTGGTGGAAATGTGGTTAGAGAAGGAGTGAAAGCCCGTGCCAAATGGTATGTCACGGACTTCGATGTTTTGAGGAAAGACTTGGAGCACGACGATTCAGATGACGAATAATTACCATTTTTCTGTACATATCGTTTCCACCATACATTTCTCCTATCGCTTTACAACACCACTTGATTTTTCATGCGGTTCGATTATGGTTTTGAATTTCTATAGCGTATTTTTCCATGAACACATTGTTCCCGTGCCATAAATAAAAAACTTCATACATTTTTTCACAGCCTTAGCATTTAAAACAAACTGCGTCAAATGCTTCAAAATAATTTATGCAGATCACCCTTGAGAAAAGGGGAAATGATTGTAATAGAATCTAGG
>GL380138.1:41488-67191 GCA_000143925.2 Caenorhabditis brenneri
TATCCCAGATTGCACGAAGAAAATTGGTAACCCCTTCTGCGACTCGTGCTGTTGCTGGTGCCTGTGCTCGCAACAACTTGGCTTATATTGTGCCATGTCATCGAGTTATTGGAAGTACTGGAAATCTATCTGGATATCGTTGGGGAATCACCAAAAAACGACAGCTCCTTCAGGCTGAAGGGGCAGAACTCAGATTCTCTGTAATGTAAAAATATACAGAACTTTTCTTCATACATGCTTAGTTTCCTTCTGTAGATGTTTTCATATCGTTTCTTGTGTTCCGTGATCCCACCTATAATGAACGATCTCTTGATTTAACCAATTGTGTTCGCTTCATCTTTTACAGATAGTTATGACTACTGTGGTTACTATGCTCGATAGGCCACAATAAGGCTATCAGGCATCATGCTCCAAAAAGTCATGTTATCCATTTGTAAAACATTTTTGTAGTTTTTTAAAGACTTTTTGAATAGACATAAACGGGTCATACTTCTGGAGAAGTTTTTTTTTCCTATAAAAACGAAGGAATAAATAAAAATACAGCTGGAATTGGGACTTCCAGATATGCCACAAGGAACATTTATTTTTGCATACAATGTATAGGCGTGTGCATGATGATTTTGAAAAAAGAACACAATAAAAAGATTCAGTTTATTCGAACTTGAGACGATTTCAATACCCTTGTTGCTGCAGCTATGGAGGTACTTTCTAAACTAAATACTCTGGAGAGACCATAAAGCCGAAGAATCGTTTTTCTGGAAAATTAAAATGATAATCCAAAAAACCGTTGCTCAGTACCTATATTCAGAAGTCCTCCAAAAATAAACGAAAAAGTTGAGTGAAGCATTTATTATAACTAACCAACCGAGTTGCCTATTAATCTCAGCTGTGACCAATGGAGAAAATGATATTACCTGAAAGCACAAATCATTCGGACCAGACAAAATATAATCTCTAAAAGTGAAGTGACAAAGTCTGAGATGAACTAAATGTTTGAACTCCAAAAAAGCCATTTTACCTGGGAAACGACCAAGGAGCTGATCGTGAGAAACCACGTGCTAACATAGATGGCAATGACAATGGTTAAAGATTTCAGAAGTCGATTCACTGCTTCCATTGTTTGTTCATGCACATGCCTATCTTAAAGAGAGTCTAGTTGAATGAAAATATTCAAACGTATGGGAAAACCTCGAAGTATTTGGCAACGGAAATGTGCACTTCCATAAACGAAAATAACAAGAATAGCAATAATAAAATTAGAAGAAATCCAAAAGATTCTGGATTTATCTGTGTATGCAGATGGTGGTAAGCATACTGGCACGATCTCGAAATCTGAAATTACTACTATAGTTCCTTCTGAAAAGTAGGTTAAATACCTGATGCATATGTATATCCAGAAAGCGTAATGGAGAATGAAAAAGCAATGCAGAATAGAATCATAGCTACATAAATAGAATTCGGGAGTGTTGAATATCTGAAGATGTCTCAGAAATTGAGAAAAAAACGTTCACCGAATATTTTACCTAGTGGGATAAGAAACATTATAAAGGCGATCCAATCCAATAACAAGACCCAATGAGCTTTGCATATTGAGGGCGAAAAGGCCATAACTAGATAATAGGAAACACTTTGTGGAGCTTAGCATATACATATCCAATATCATAAGTACTCGGAGATGTACCTGAAAACAGAATGAATATCCCATATTTCAACTCGCGTTCTCAGAAGCCCTACAGTAATTCTTTGCTAACAACAGACGATTTGTTTTTGACTCATGAGAAAAATTTCGTCGTAATTTTTAGATTATCATTTGCTTGGTTCAAATTATATTGTGAACTTTTTTTTATATTTCTAGAAGTTAATTATATCAAATTCAAGTAAAATCTTACCAAATAAATGCAAACAATAACATCGAAAAAAGCTAAAAGACCAATAAGCAAATTGCATCTTGAATGAAGATTTTTATTGAGTATAGTCACAAGAACAATTGTAATATTACCAAATAATCCTATAATAGATAATGCCAATGTAGAATAAATCATTGGAGCCGGAACCAGATTTGTGGAATTCATTGAGAACGACTGAATGGAGGGGTGGAGCTTTCAACGGAGTGGAGCAGAAGAAAAAAAAGAGTTGAATAGCAACAAACTCCGATCCGACTTGTTCACATTTAGTTGAGAAGTGGTTCATGGGAAAGTGCTCAGTCGGAGTTTGCATTGCTTTCTGGAAAACAAAATATTTTTTTTTGAGAAAACGGAAAAATCTGTTATGAGTTGGCTTGTTGATGCACTTTTCTAAGTGGGTTGAAAATCTAAAAAAAAAAAAAAACAGAACTCTAGAAGAAAGTTGAGAAATGATCATTAAATTACAAATTTGAAAAACGAAAATGATAGAATAATTGAAATCTTCCCATCTTGTACCTGATTATAATTGGAGTTAAAAAAAATAATTGGAGAAAAGCTGTAAATACCGTAGTCTAAAATTTGAATAACTGATGATGGTAAAGAGAAGGAACTATCGAAAATGTTGAAATGAAGTTCATGAAATCATTAAGTATATAATATATTATAATCAAAAAACTGATAATTGAAAAAAAAACTTTGATTATTTTCCTTTCGAACCACAATGTCAAAAGAACTCACTTTTTTGATTTATTAGTCAAAACTATTAGAGATTCAAAAACCTTTTCATTAAAAAACGCATTCTGTTCTTTCTTTCTATAAACAGAGATCAAAAAATGGGTTCACTTTCAGATAACTTGATAATTTACTTGTTATAATCATCAGATTTCAGTAATTCCAGATTCAATTTTCCATGTGATCTCAACATTAATCATGCTTCTTATTATATTCGAAATGGCAAAAATTGATCCGATATTTATAATATTTAACATTTGAAGTATAACTTTTGTTTAAAATATTTCTTTTGCCCCGTCAATTTCTTTGGCGAAGACGGAGTCGATCTTGAAAGTTTTCACCTGGTCTTAAAGTCAAGTCAGTTGTATAAAATCATTGTTGATACACAAATAACTCCTTTGAACAGGTGATAATCGAAAGAGTTCAAATTACCTGATTCATCATTATAAAATGTACAAAAACAAAGAAGGATTTGATGAGAAACAAACTAAGTTTAGGATACTTTTATCACATTAATTATCACTTGAATAACTTTATTTACCATCTTGAATTCTGGTAAGAACCATATCTTTGCATTTTTGAACGTTTATTCTTCAGTCTCCTAGGAAGTAAGAAACAGATTTTATCAAAATATGAAATCGAAATATGAGTAATGAACCCGGAAAAGGTACAATAAGAAGTCGAGAATTACTGTTAGTACCAGCAAATGATGAAACAAGCATGAATTACTCCTGGAATGAAACCAAGAATTGTCAAAACAATGTTGATAATCAAATCAGCTCCACATCCTTTTTCCATCCATACACCAATTGGCTAAAAACATCATTTTTTATAAATTGATTATCTCATTCAAAAACTCACTGGTAAGAGTAAAGCGCAGATGAACTTTGGGATATCAGTGCAGGTGATTGGCATTTTGATAGGTTAAAATCTGAAAAATTCAATAATTGAGTCATTATAAATATTACGAAATGATGTAAGTACAAGTGAAAAAGAAAATAGACAATAAGGTCGAAAAACCGACGAAATCAACAATAAATGAATGGAGAATGACGATTTTATTTGTGTATGTTTTGTGTGTTGCGTACGTGCCGAACTAAAAAGAGCACTGATAATATATTGATTTGAATACGAATAGACGATAGTCTCTTGTTTGAATTGTATTCATTCTCGATGACAAAACTCTCAGAATGTACAGTTAGCAGCAACAATATCATACAGTACTCTCAAGAGTTCAGATGTAGATACTGAAGATGCTAGTTGAAATACAGTAGCTGATACGTTTCGTCTAGCACTCTAACATTGAGACGAATTTGAGATCATTTTCCTATTTGAAACTTCTTGAAAATGTAGTCTAACAGGCACGTGGGATATCATATAAGACAACAATTAAGAAAATTAAATGGGTGATTCCATAGTACTCTGATTTAGTTAGAGACCTAATAGAGCGTGTTGTCAGCTACGGTTGAGAGCTCTTACATTCTGAATGGGGATCGATTGAAGTATAATAATCAAGACGTACATAAATGCGATTTAAGGTTTATAACTGATGATTGTCCGAAAGCTTTCATTCATTTCCTTCTAAAATTTCCATGAAAAATAGTTTATTTTTTGTTAGTTAACACCTCTCTAAAGGAGGAGTATAAAACGATACTAACAATGAATACCATTTGATTTTCTAATGTGCCAAAAGCGAGCAATAAAATGAGAAACAGAAGAAATGAAAAGTGCCGAATTGGACAAGGTGTGAATTGATAAAATGACGAGGGATTATATGAGAGTGAGATAGGCGGAGTAGAGAAATATAGGTGAATCACTTGAAAACATAAAATGACAAATACAAATAAATGAATCATCATTAAGTAAAGCGAAATTGTCGATATCATGGAGAAGAAGAAGAAGAAAACGATGTAGATGCATTGAGAGCATCTACAAGTCGCATTACATCAATATCCGAATATTGTTCAGAAGTCGTAAAGTGTAATTGAGCAATACGGGCTAAATTCCGAACGTTCCATGGATCACGCATCCGTGCACGACGGGCAAGTATTCGCATGTGCCAGTAATGATAGATCTAAGTCATAGAATTATTTGAGCAAGATATTTATTGACCTACTTCCACAACAAACACTATAAGAGAAGCAGATATACCAAGTGCTCCGATTGTGAAAACTCCGATGATTGATTCGAGATCCAATGGTTTTGATGCATCAGATTGAACTTCTTCAGTGACTTCACATTTCGGAATGTATCCAAGTTTGAATCCCTGAATGCTGAATGTTTGAAAACATCACTGTCCTTAAGGGTTTATTGCTGGGTTACTGTATTTTTGTGTTCAAACAGGTTCAGCTCTTGAAGTTTTTGACATAATACGAACATTGTTTATTTCCAATTGAGAGAACTATGACGCTGGATTAACGAAAACTATATCTTTTATTCTGTTCATCATTCAGAAAGCTTCACTTTTCTCAAAATGACCGAATTCTTATTTGAAAATCATGACATTGAAAAGTGAGCGATGAATCACGTGGTGGTCAAAAACGTTTATGTAAATGATAGTGAATTTGATTTGGAAAGGAGTGAATTGCGAAATCAGAAAACAAGATTTGAAATTCAAAAACCTTTTTAAAACTGTTCAAATATTGACAAAAGTCAGAGAAACTTAATATTTTGGTCTCTCTTGAGAACTGTCTACTTGAGTTTTGGGAGACTGTTGGATTACTGTAGGTTCATTTCGACTCACCTCATTAAAATATTTATTAAAAGTTCTCTGAATAAATGCCTGATTCATGATGATCTGTCGATTGAATTCTTCAATTCCAGTGAAATTCTTTTTGAAAACAAAAAATGATGAAACTTGTGGCATTCCATCACTGACATACACATAGTTACATCTTTCTTTACTCATTTGCATTGCCAATGAATCCTGTTGAATTGGATAAATATACTTTCCTGTATCCACCAAATCCAATGCAGCAGAAACACTTGCGGCTGGAATCTGAAATTGAGAATTGATTGTTCTGAAATTACTTGCGAGGTCATTAGAAAACGGTGACTTTAACAACCCTTAGATGGAAGTATACAGCTCTTAGAAAATCATTTCATATTAATAGATAGTTATCACAACTGAAACTGTGTCTACTCTTCCGGTGGTTCTACAGAAAACAATTACTAGAACTACTATCTCACCACTGGATTAGAAGCAGTTGCGGCACGAAGATTTACAAAATGAGCTTGATCGGAATGTTGAAGATCATCGAAATACCTAAAATCAGTGTTCATATATGTTCTTTTCTTCATACTCAACTGACCAATTTCCCATATAATTTGTAGTCAAATGGTATTTCTTAGCTCCAATTAATTTGATCATTTCATCAGCATTTGCGAATGGGTTATTACCACTTGAAGTGATAAGAGCTGTTAGAAGCATACCTTTGTAGAGATCAATCAAAATTCCAGATTGAAGAAGAGCAAAAACGAATAAAACGATATTTCCAGCGAGAGTGTAAAACAACATATCATCACTTTTCTCATCTAATTGCAGTTGTACAACATGCCATAACATCTTAAAACGGAGAATATTCAATCCCGTAATATCAATAGTAAATCACCTCAAATGGACGGAATCTTTCTCGGAAAAACAGTTTGAACTCGACTCGACTGATGGCAATCATAATGAACAAGTTCAGAACCAAACTTGCTTGAAATGAATATTTCAGATAGATCATTTCTGAAGACCTCTTACCAAGTAGGCACAACCAAACATCCATTGTAAATGGTTTGAATGCATTCCAAAGCACTGATCCAAGACTTTCAGTTTTCTTTCGAACTACAAACACTGGTTGAACCTAAAATTGTATTCCAATTTGAAAATTGAATAAAAACATTGAATACATTTGTAACTGGATATGAGAATTCAAAATATTCGTTTCTCAAATCTGTCTTCTGATACATTAGGCAGGCAGCATCAGCAGTGTCATTTTGAAGATATCCAAGAACACCACTCCATGTATCGTTTCCCTGTAAAATCAATTTCACGATCAAATGAGGTTCACTCTAACACTCACAGTCATAGTTCCCCAGTCTAGTCCTCCAACAATCGTCGGTGTTACAACTGGTATAATATCCCATTTAAGAGAATCTCCAATCATTTTCAGCACCTTTAAAAATGTTTTTAGCTTCTCAAGTATCATTTTTCAACTCGAACCTCAACAGTCCATCCTGGAAAAGGACACTGAACAATAACATCAAGAGTTGGAAAAATCGGACAATTGGCAAATGCATCTGGTGGATTTCGAGCAAGAACGACACGAAGTTGTCGACGAGACGACATTCAGATGAAGTGAAAAAGACATTGGATATCTGGAAAATGGATGAGTTATTCGATTAGTTTCATTCTCTTGTTTGCTTTCGTTTTTTGTTTTAAAAGTTTCATTTTTATTTGAACAACAATAATTGAAAGTTGATATGTATTGAGAGGGAATTATGGGAAAAAGGATGAGTAGAAATAAAACAATTGGAAGGAAGCATAATATTCTGTTACATTGTGTTATCTACCGTGACGATTCAATGGTGTTTTTCAGCCTCAGACTATGGAAAGTGGGATGGAGGTGTGAAAATCATTTATTGGAAATTGAATATAATTGGAAAAGATAACCTGAAAGTCAAAGGAGAACACGAAGATCCCCTAAATCAAACTTTTCAGAGTACAAATATTCATAAAAAACAAAGGGAATGTGTTCTGCTCTCACGACAAACTCGAAAAGTCAAAGTTTCCGCATTCCATTCCGCAACAAACTTTTTCCAGAATGTAAAAAAAAGCGATGAGTTTAGTGACACATAAATGATAAGGGTGTGTCTATTTTGTGTTCTTCGATGTTCGAAACCAGCCATCTCATTAGTGAAAAGACGACACATTGCACTTGTATACACTCGACACAACATTCCAGCAATTGTTCTTTTGCGTGTTTCGGAGGGCTCAACTGATCCAGTATCAAGTGTGTGCTGCTCCCATTTTCTCCTGTAAAACGAACGAAAAAAACGAACGGCTGTGCTTCATTCCTCAGTTGCGGACAGTCCGGGTTCATAAGTACAATTCATCCCAGCTCATTTCTCTTTCGAAACGTAACTAGCTCTTCTGATTAGTAGCCAAGTAGAATGAAATCTGTGAAGTACAAATAGTATAGCTAATCTCTTTTTCTTCAAACGACACTCTGACGACAAATCAGGTTGCGCAATTTGGTGGCAAGAAAGCAAATAAAAGTGATACACCACCTTTCCGTTGGAACTTTATTGACACGAAAACCAGGTCAAATTTACCAATTTAGGAACTCTTTTGATGACAACTGACTGGTAAATGTTTGCGTTTTACTCGTTGTCTCCGAACATATTTACAGAAAAAAACAGCATAAAGGAACACATTTCCGACTTTTTCAAGAGAAAAGATTCGCCACACTTTGGCACATCATAACCCGATTATCAATTCGAAAAGGTGATTAGTCGGAAGAATAAGGAGAGCCGTGAAACGTCCGGTGATTGACAAAAAAGAGGACGGAGAATTACATGTTGCCATGTAAACATATGACCTGTTTTCAGAAGAAACAATGGCAGACAGACTGATCAATGTCTCGAGTACAACGGAACATACTCCAAAGATATACTTTATTAAAACCAGTTTATGTGTGAAATGATGCTCCTGAATACCCAAAAAAGAACAGCATCAAACGGAAATTGAATCGAGTGCGGAAGGAGGTTGAGTAAACTTTCGGTGAGCAGATCACAGATTGAATTGTGCAATAATTCCAAAGATATAAAAAATGACAGTTCTCGGTGTGAAGAAACTGGAAAGTTCGAAACATAGGTACATTGAAACTCCTTCATTAAGGTATTTGCGATTTTTAAAAATTGAATATGTGTGTTCCAAACGAAAAACTGGAATTATGAGTCGGCAAAGCACAAAGCACATTTATTAGTTTCTATAGCTCTTTGATGTCCTGGAGATCATTCTTCTGTTCCTTTTATAGAAGTATACGAATGGCTGAAGGAAGTTGGTGAGTCGATATCAGGGTACTTGCAATGATTAATAGGAAGTCAGTCTTTCAAGTGGCAGTTTGAGACGATGGACTTCCAAAAAGTTTATGCCCTGAATTTAGAAGATCTGCAGGATTACTCTGCGAACAAAGTTGATACAATTCCTTCGAAGGCTTTTTAATTCATTGTCTTTAGTGACTAGACCTCATAAATTTCAAGAGAGAGAGAGAGAGAAAAACAAGATGCAGATAAAGAGCAATTCAATTACAAATTCAACATTTACAAATTGTCAAAATAATTTTTTTAACTATCCAATTCTCGTTCAAAAAGTTCCCTTTCTAGATTTTTGAGCACTCTGAGAATTATAAGAACGCCATCCAATTGTAAGATCAAATGACTCATTCCATCTAGTTTTGTGTTCAATTCAAGTCGAACATTTCCTTTCGAATCCCCTCTAAAAATCAATCTGTGATCTATAAAATCATTTGTTTAGTATCCAATATCTTTTTTTTTCGAATTCAAATCCCTTGAAAACTATTCTTCCGTGTTCCATTCTTCTTATTCTTCTTCTGGATCATTCTTCTTCTTCTCACCCGACACAAGAAAGAGGGCAGTGAAGGCAATAAACAATGCGTATTGTTTCTCAAGTACCGTCCTTTTTGCCGGATGAGATTTCGGAGGAATTGACTCTGTTCTTTCTGTGAAAAAACAAAACCATTGACTAACTTCTTCTGCATACTTTTAATCAAAAAGTGTTCCTATTTCCCTTTCCGCTCTTCCGATCTATTGAACATTTACATGGAAAGAGGAGGAGGAAGCGGGGCGCGAAAAAACGCACATTGAGCACACAAAAACACAGCTGAGAGAGAGAGCAACAACACCTTCTCTTCTCCAACGAACAGTTATTGTCTTTGGGCCACACGTCTCTCTCTTTTTCTCTCTTTTGGCCGTTCCTTGAAGCAATGAATAGAGACCTCGGGACACTTCCTTGCTCGATCACGGATGCTATTGTGTTTCAAGCTGCACTTTTTTCACTCATTCAAACGGAGAGTGACGCCGATCGTCTTGTGTCTGTGTATACCCTATATTTGGTCTCTTCTTTTGCTGTTCCCTCTTTTGCCGATGAAAACAAGCAAAACTCGGAACAAACAGCTGATTGATTACAATCATTCTTTTAAGGGTACTAGAAATGGGTTTGAATGAATTTGAAGAAAAGAATTGTCAAAAATAGAATGAATCGGGGAGAAAAATAAAGTCGGCAATGTGAGAAAACGAGAAGAAAGGAGAAGGTAAAGTGGCGTGGGAATGATGGGAGCATGAAACAAAGGAACACTTTTAATCGGTGTCAAATAATGAACTTTCTTATTTGTGTCGAGTTCAATTCGTTTCGTTTCTCTCCCGTTCAACCAAATAGAAGTAGCTGTTACAATTACATGAGCTGAAGCGTCGTTCATGTGCATTCAAATCAAAAATCAATTTAAGTGTCCAATGTTAATATTCAAACTGAAATGACGTAACATCTGACCTTTATCCGGTCCCAATGACTCATTTCTCTCGAACACTTTCTTTTGCAAACATTGTCATACTGTAGCACTGATGTTGGTATAATTATTCTGTGGTACTTCACTATTTATAGAGAAATACCCCTTTTCCATTATTGAGGAAATTCACAGTTGGTTGACAAAAGGTTCAACAGGTGAATTGTAGAATATGGACCACAAACAACTGAAAAGCGTCTCGAAAATCCCAAATAATCATTTTTGAAAAGTAATATTTTGCAACATGGTTCTAAGACAATGATCTAAACACAGAGACTACCTGTGTCAGATAATCTTGTTCACAGAAGAATGCCAATACAGATCCATGAGATATGCAGAGAGGAACAGAATGAGATGGCACTCGACGGAGGAGCCGCCGCCCGCGCCGTGATGACCGAGAGCAGGGATGCCGCGCGGAGTGTGAGAAGAGATCCTCGGTATCATTTTCGTTGTTCTCGCAGTGGATGCAACCAACATATATACACACACCAAACGGACCCGTAAGACTGTTGAAAAACCAATACATGAAGAGTCACTCGACACACATTGTTTCTCTTCTTCCGTGCCATCTTCTTCTACTTCTTGCTCCCTACGGACGATTCTTCACTCGTGAAGGCAAACTGGAATACCGGTGATGCGCACATGCGGACGATGCGGCGCGTCAACGAGCTCGCGCCAACCTTTTTTCGACTCTTCGCTAATTGTTAGACAGGGGGTGGATTGAAGTGTGCATATTATACGTACATCTTTCTCAAAGAGCGGGGGTGTTCATCGACCACAGATTATTCGAAATGAAACTGATCCGGCATTTCTTTTGTCTGGAACAGAAATTTGAGATCTGAGAGTTTTTTTTTCGGAAATGAACATCAGAAGAAATGGTGTTCGAGATGATTGTAGAAGATTACGGTATCACTTGAAAAGAGATAAATCACTCTGAGACCAACTTGAAAACCAAACAAACAACTCTACATAAAGACCAAACGTGCCGAAAGAAGTAATCGAAAGATGAACAAAACCAAAGTGTCTAGATGGTTCTAATCTTCACTCAAACATTTAAAAATGACTTTTGGTCATCTTTTGACGAAGAAAAACCAAGAAAACCTACTTTCTGTAGTACTCGAAGAACATACAGAAAGCTGTCAAACTGCTTGAGAAACTACTTAACTCAGAGCTCAAATGGTTTTTCTTCGAAACGCATGGTCGAGACTGAAGTACACTTCTGTCTGCAACAAATTGCCAATTTGCACGATCCCCATTTGTTTTGTTTACTGAAGAACTGTGTCCATTTTTTTCTTAGGATAGAGAATTCACAATGAAAAGAGAAAAAAGAGATAATGAAGATATCATTAGCCCTCTAATCTCTTGTTAATCTATTTACAAGTATTCGCGAGAAGTGGGTCTCGACACTGTGCGTTGCGGTTGCTCCCTCATCGCCGCGCGGTATGCCATTCCACTGATGAGTTCCGGATTAGGGCGGAGGGAGCACCGCCCCATCGGGAGGGCGCCGCAGCCCTCCCCAGGTGTGCTCCAGAGAGTGAGAGCCACAAAAGTATAAAAGCGCGACGAGTTTCTCAGTGAGCATCACACTAGCTTCTTCTCACTACACATGGCGCGCCTCCTCCTCATTATCGGATGCGCTACTCTCGCAGGTTTATCATTTTTACATACATTTTACCAACTTTCCTTTTTCTTACTTTATCTCATCGTTCTCTTTTTCTCAGCTCTCGCTTCATGCGAATCCAAGAGTGGTGAGGAAACTCCACAATATTGGAGAGCCATTCTTGGTGATATCTGCCAATTGCCATCATTCCCTAGAGCCACTGGTGATCCTACCCGTTATGTTGAGTGTGTCCGTCAGTCATCATTCGCTGCTGATAGGTAATCATTTCATTCATTTCCTCTCTTTTCTATCTATTCATTTTCTTTTCATTTCCAGAAAAGATCTCGGAATCTGGCTTCTCCGTGAATGCCTCCCAGGATACGAGTTTGTTGCCTCTGCCCGCCGTTGTAAGACTGTCCGTTCGGTCAACAAACAACAAGTAAACTTTACTTTTCTTCCTTTATTTTTTGTTTATTCCTTCTCTCTTTAGGAACTTTGCGAGTCTGCCAATGCCACTGAATACAACTTCTGCCCAACTGCCTCTGCCATGCAATTCCTCGTAGAAGAGATCCGTGAGGCCCCAAGACAATGCGCCTGCCCTAACGGAGAGCAAAACTGTGTCTGCCCATCTCCTGAAATCCTTGAGCCAATCTCTGCTGCCAAGAAGGTCCGCAGATCCACCCAACAACAGCCACTCCGATTCTCCCAATACCCATCATGCCCATGCCCACAAAACCAACCAGCATGCACCTGTGCCACCAACAACCAACAGAATGAGCAGATCCTCGTCTCCATCTCTTGCTGCCAACAAGATGTTGCCACCACTCAAGCTCCAGTCCAAATGCAGCCATGCCAATGCTCCCCAACTCAAATCCAACAGGTATTTCCAATGATTGATTTTCTAATCTCATATCAAACTGTTCAGAACTGCCAAACCACTACCACTCAGCAACAGTACTGCCCACAACAATCTGCTCCAGTTGTCCAACCACAGCCATGCCCACTTGGTAATTATCTGTTTCATATACTTTTCCTGTATCAAAATCTCTATTTTTAGTCCAAGGATCCGGAGTTCAAAACGCTCAATACCAAGGAATCTGCTCCTGGATGATTGACCCACTTGCCACTGACCCACAATCCCGCACTCACTTCCTCCAATGCCAACCAGCTCCAAATAACTTGTTCTGTGGAAGATGGCAGCGTATGCCATGTGCTCCAGGAACCGTCTTCGACGTCTCCTCCCAAGTTTGCGTCTGGGACACCTCCAGCCAACCAGGAACCCTTCCAACTCCAGCCCCATACGTCTCCACTCAAGCCCCACAGAACGCTCAATGCGGATGCACCGGAGGAGTTCAAATCGGATCATGCAACCAAAACTACCAGTGCCCAGGACAATCGGTCTGCCAAGTTGGACAAAATAATGGACAACAGGTAATCTAGAGTGGGAGATACTTAAGAGGGTGGCAACCGACCGGTTTCCGTTCACTCTCCTAAGCAATAGGGACGATCACAATAGAAAATGAGAATGAGTCGGGTAGGAGGAGGGGGGAGAGCTCGAAGAGATCATAAGCAAACGAACATTGTCTCGATTGCAGTGCATGGTTTGCTGCTACTTCCGCAAGAAGGCCCGTCGTTTCTAATCGATCGAACACTTCGAACATCTTCCATTTGTTTCAACATCTTCATCGACTCTTCTCGCCTTTTTGTATATACCGTGAAGAACCTTTCAACAAAAAAGAAATCAAAAACGGATACGCATAGACAACAATAATTGTACCGCCTAGTTTGCCCTCTTGTTTCCCCATCCCCCCTTTCCCCCTGTTCAACCGTCAATATTTGTATTTCAATATATCAATGTTTAGGGTTTTCTCTTCAATGATAACTATTATATAACTTATGATGGTACTTCAATAAATAAATATATTTTCAAGTAATATTTCGACAAAAGCATTATTCAGAAGCCGATTCTCGCAACAGAAAACTGACAAGAAGGAGAGAAAGCATTTCAAAGTCCTATAACTCTAGTCTCATAATTACGTAAGCAGAAGACGGTTTGATTCTGAAAATACAGAATATTCAACTTCATGTCTTTTTTGAAACAGAACCCCCTCATTAAAAAAAGTTACAAATGAAAACTTTTCCTATTGATACCAAATGTTTCGCTTGAAGTATAGAACCGTTAATACTGTTCTTCTTGAAGGTTACATGACTGTTTCCACTTCTGACACATGGCTTTTGGTCAATGTATCCTAGAGTCTTTGTTAATACATCTTTTGGGGTTAAATTCCAAATGTTTCTATACTTTTCTTATCTCTTTGATGAGTTTTGTGACCATGTCAATCTGCAAAACTCTCGATCAAATTCCAAAAAACGGAAATTTCCAGTGATACCGTAATCCTCTTTATATTTCTTTTCTTTACTTTGAACTTTCACTGTTTCAAGAATCAACGAAAACGTTTCAAACACTTTTTATTGAATCATGTGAAGTGATTACTGAATTTTTGGTATTTTTTGGTAACAATAAACGTAACCAAGTTGTAACTCCAAGTGAGAAATAAACATAAAATAACAGGTGAGAAATGGCAATCAGACACGTCATGAGATTGTGTTTAGTGAGCCTTTTTGGCTTTTGCTGCTTCGACTCCGGTTCTGTACTGAAGAACTCCCTTTGCTTTATGGGTCAAATAATCAAGGGTCACGTTGTAATGAAGATACTTGAAGAACCAGTCATAGTTGACTTCTCTTTTGTATCCGTATTGAGTGTTTTTCAGTGGTTCGAGAGCTTTTTGAATAGCTGGAGTGGCTTCCAACAGGTGGTAATGTGGAATTTTGGTGAAGAAAAAGTGGTGAGCCACGTGTCCGTTTGTGATGTTGTGCATGATATTGTCAAGACCGAATCCCCAATGTCTGTCAATGGTTTGAGTTTGTCCACGAACGAATCCCCACTCATCTGGCTCATAAACCTAAAATGGAACTACGTTTATCACTAAAATTTCAGATTTTTTTAACCTCGATATTCTCATTTTGATGTTGAAGATATGTGATAATAACGAGAATGAGTCCTTGGAAGAGAAGTGGAATGTAGTAATATTTGACGAAAGTGTAGACAGAATAGTCACAGAGAACGAATGCAATCTGAAAATAATATTGAATGAAAACTAACAAATGTGGTTTTTTGCGAAGAGATTCCAGTAGAATACAATTTGAACTGAATTAAGATTTTCGTTTTTTTCAGTTTCAGAGTTAAGTTTCAGAGTTTTATAATTAATTTTCGTATTTCGACCAGTTTTCCGATTCCTACTTCCTAATCACAGTAAGCACTTTCAAAGAACGAAACCTATAGAAAAACTTCCCAGTGAAACTGAAAACGGTGAAAGATAAACAGATGTTTCGTTTTCCCTATCAACTAAACTTTTTATCACAGCTTTTCCGTTACTTTACATTATATGATCAGCTGATACAACATCAGATTCTTAGACCTGTTTCCTGATTCAGGTCACTTTCGTCTGAATTTCTCGGAAACGAACTATCACAAAAACTCACGTAAGCACAGATAGCGCATGCAACTCCCGAAACAACACATTTGACACGATCCTCTGTAGTCTCAAAGAGTCTAGACCATGGCCAGAAATGAGATCCGTCTGGAAGACCGACAATTGTGTAGATTGGATTCCACCTAAGCCATCCGGAAATTGGAATCACAGCGAAGTATTTTTCAATAGCAGTTCTGTTATTGTAGTCTTCTTCCGTAACCCATGGATGTCCTTTATCTTTCTCTAAATGAGAAGTGTATTGATGATGTTGTCTGTGAGATTTCTGCCATGGCCAGAATGGAGCAAGAATTGGAGCATGAGCAAGATGTCCACAAAGATCATTCAACCATTCATAATCAGAAAAAGATCCATGTCCACAGTCATGTCCAACACAGAAAAGGGCAGATCCGACGATTCCCATCGCCCAATACCAGGCAAGAAGACCAACCCATCCGAGATATTGCTCTATGTATGGAACTGCAAAGTACAAACCAGCAAGAAGAAGGTAATCCTTGATGAGATATGAAATTGAAACTAATGGATCCTTGACAAAACAATGTTCTGGAATGGCCGCCTTGAGAGCAGCAACTGATGGAAGTTCCGGAACTTTGATTGAATCCAGATCCTTTTTACTCGTTTTAACTTTTGTGGCGATTGTCATTTCTGCACGGTTATTACTGAAAAAGTGTTAAATTAGGTCAACTACATTTTATATATGGGTAGGACAAAAAGGAAGTATTTAGTAGGGTCTGAAAAAAGAAAAAGTTGATGAATGACTATCCTAAAAAAGGAAATTTTCAGAAAGTGTCTCGTCGGAATAAGGAGGTAGTCTCTCTCCATCATTCTCATTCCCTTTTTCTTTTCCTCCCTCTATCGAAAACCGAAACGACCACCGCACAATATGGCGTGATTTATTCTGTGAAACCATCCCCGCTCCACTTCGTATCTCTCATTTGTTAGCAGCACACGTACTCGCGTCCTTTGCCCTCTTAGAGAGTGTTGAAGAGGAAGAGAAATGAGAGAAATCAGTGCACTTTCTTTTCTGCTGTAGCCACATAAAGTTTTTTGACAATTGAGACGAAAAATGAGAGGAAGAGAAGGAGGTGAGGCGATAGTAGACTAACCTGGATGGCCAGACGTTTTTCAAAAGTGATCCGTCATGAATCAAACGATCACCACATTGGAGGACTACTCGGAAGACTACTACCGAAAGAAAACTTCAGAACAAAAACGGATCATTGTCTTTATTAGAATGTTCCATCCGGATCTAGACTTCTGTTTCCGAAATATAAAAAAAACGATTTTTCCTCTGCAGTATATTACTTTTCCATAGTTGTTTGAAAAAGGTATCTTGCGAAAAACTGTACTCTATGACATACTATCCGGAGCAATAGTTTTATTCTAAATCTGAAACTTTTGAAACAAAAAATTCATTGTACATCTCCATTAATCTTCTCATATCCTTGTGTTCTTTACGATCTTAATTTAACCGAAACTGTGTTCGCAACCGCTTTTGTAAGATTAAAATCGTGAACATCAGATATGTTCAAAGGTTTTTTTCTTATTCCTAGACTTTATAAAATTGATGATGAATGCCGAAAAAAAGAATTGAAAAAGGAGCAGGAAATGCATTTCATATTCATGATGCACTCTGAAATTGGCAATGTAAATCGTGTATCCTCAATTATTCATATATTTTTTAGTTTGTATTATTCTGGTTCATTTGTTTTCCAATATTGGTCAAACTACAGTATACCTTTGTAGTCTGAAAGCTGAAGTTCAATGTATAAAGTTTCTGTTTTCACATTCCTTCAGAAAACGTTTAAATTCAATAAACACTCTTCATAAGCCGGAATTCAAGTGTTCAAACTAGAAGAACCTGTGAAACAAAGAACCGTCAATCTTCAGCAGAAGGTCATACGTAAACGGTCATCGTTATCAATCGGGTGAGAAGGAAGGCGACAGTTTGAAGCATACCGAACAAAGTGCAATAAAAGACTGTTGGTCGCAGAAGCGATAAATCAGTTTATTAAAGTTCATTTTATTTCCTCAAAATTGGAACTGATGTTGACTAAAAGATTAAAATAAGTATGACTTTATGCATTCAGAAAAAGAAAAAATGGAAGCAGGTATGGAACAGAAAATATAGAGAAACAAGGGATAGAAAACCCGGTGCAAACGTAAAAGGTGTTGTACTCTGGAATGGCACTTGAGCTTCTTTTACTTGGCTTTTGCTTTTTCTTCAAGAGTTGAGCGGAACTGAAGGATTCCTTTGGTTTTGTGCACGAGATAGTCAAGTTTGATGTTGTACCAGAGGAAACGAACGAAGAAGTCGTAGTTAACTTGGTATTTGTAGCCGTATTGAGTTTCGTAGAGTGGCTCCAGAACCTTCTTGATGCCATCGGTAGCCTCGATAAGATGATAATGTGGAATCTTGTTGAAGAAGTGGTGAGCTACGTGTCCGTCAGTAATGTGATGCATAGTCTGGTCCAATCCAAATCCATAGAGACGATCGATAGTTTGAGTTTGTCCACGAACGAAGCTCCACTCATCAGCTTCGTAAACCTGAAATGAAGGAATGATATGAGCATGATCTACGTGAAGTAATGATACCTCAGCAACTTCATCTGCGTGCTGGAGATAAGTGACAATAACGAGCATACATCCAAAGAAAGACAGTGGAACCCAGTAGTACCAGAACCAGTTGGAATAGGATCCAGCAACGACAAGAGCAATATAGGCACAAGTGACGCAACAAACGGTTGAAACCACGCATTGAACACGTTCAGAATCACGAACAAAAAGGGACGAGTATGGCCAGAAATGGGATCCATCGCAGAAACCGAACAGTGTGTAAACTGGGAACCATTTGAGCCACCCCGAAAATGGCATTGGGTTGAAAAGTTGTTTCCACAAAGGCATTTTTTCCCAATCTTTATCCTGAACCCAGACGTGTCCGTGATCTTTGTCAATATGGTTGGTGAACTGAAAAAAAATTAAATTTAACATAAAATTAATTACTGAAATGTCTAAACTTACGGCGTGATGAAGTTTGTGACTCTTTTGCCATGGGAAGTATGGCGAGAAAAGCGGAGAGAATGCAATGTGCCCAATGAAATCATTCAAGTTTTGATTGTCCGAGAAAGATCCATGAAGACAATCGTGTCCAACAACGAACAAAGCAAATCCGAACACGCCCATCAGAATATTCCATGCTAAATATCCCAAAATTCCAAAATACTCGAAAACAGGAAGTGCGAAATAGAGAAGACCAAGCGCCGCAAAGTCTTGCACCAGATATCTAAGTGATTTGAAGAGATCGCGTTCGAAGCAGTGAGGTGGAATTGCACGTCTAAAAGCATCCACAGTTGGCAGCTCGATTCGTGGTTCCTCGAGGCCTTCTTGAGTGGAATCAGAAGAACGTGGAAGCTTCTCTTGGAGATTAACGCGAGCATCAACAAGAACATCTCCGCCGGTGACTGGATCCGTGGCGGATAACCCGTCCGAGGAATGAGCGACCATTTTCCTGTAAATAAAAATTTGTCGAGGAAAAATTTAGGAATGTAAAATACAAGCTTGACAAAATAGAAATAAATTGTAACACTCGGTTTTTTAAAGCATAAGTTGTGGAAAACAACGAGCGTTTCACGTGATTAACAGCGGAAAAACTTAAAGGCGTTTGTTATGCATGCGTCTCGTCAAAGTGAAAACGAATGCGTGCGCCTCAATAGATGGATTAGTTGTGCTGTGGCGAGATGAGCGCTCAAGGGAGTGAGACTGCTATGAAAAATATGTATTGTGTGCAGATTGGGAAAAACAATTATTACAGAGCCAGTCACGAAGAGTCGTCTACCAGTCGTGCCGCGAATACAACACAAATCTACTCCGAATCTAACTATAAAGCCTCATCAAAATAGATGCTTATCTCATACCACTCTTTCCACGTAATAGTTTCGTGACTGATATGAATTTATGTGGCGAAAAAAAGCTTGTTGGTATAATTTCGAGAGAGGAGTATCACTTGACGCACATAAAATATTTCTGATAATGAACAACTGTCACTTAAGTAACAAAGAACGAACTATGATGCAAACTCTATGAGAAGTACTGTAGTGTTGTGATGGAGTAAGAGCACCGATAATAGGCTTAAAAGACGGTTCTACAACTGGACACTCAGTAATCATAGGACCTCTGAATCTTTGGCAGTAACAACTATGTTATTTTCAGCCTTAAAAACTTTCGATAGAATCACTCTATTCAACATAGTTCCAATACCAAAGACAGTTCGATGAATGAAACTGCTATAAGAACTGTAGAATTGATAGAGGCGGTATCTCGCAGGGTTGGGTTTTTCTTGCCACCAAAACACAGATAAGAAAAAAAAAAGTGAGATTGTAAGCGGAGTTGTTAAAAACTGAATTGAAAGAAGGCAAAATAAAAACGAGCTTCAAAAAAGAAAAGACAGAACGGAACAATTCGTGCAAATTGTGAGCGTGCCGGCGGATGTGTCCCCTCCAGAGACCAAGTCTTGAATCTTTCTTTTTTGAGAAAAACTTTTTTAACAGATAGAAGAAATGAAAAAGAAACTGGCGGCAGAGTACACCTAGAAGACAGATATCAGACCATTTTAAAAACTAATCAACCGCATGATTATAGTTTCAGTTCCAATAAAAGGGCAAACTGTCTATTACAGAAATGATAATGTAAAGTGAGGGCCCTAAATGAATTTTTAAAAGTTTCGTTCAATATGAGTTTGAAAAGCAGAGTGAAAATGAATCATATCCACTTCTAGACAAAATCTGCGTTTTTCAGTTCCTTCAAAAGGAACTGAAAAAACACTCTTTAAAACAGAAAAAAAGAAATATGCGATGAAAGGGAATTGGGTGAATTAGCTGTGACGGAACTTGGCATTCTGCCATTCTTGAAGGACACAAAAAATGGATGAATGAGAAAAAGCAGTGGGAGAGAGAAACGAGGGAAAAAGGGCTTTGGATGCCAGGAGCAGGAAGTAATTCAAATACATTTCTGCTGCACTTTTCTCGAGCTCGTTTTGAACTTGGAATCAAATAGAGAATTTAGGCCAGGAAAAAATTGGGCCAATAGTTGGTGAGAGAGGAGCGTCTTCTTTGCACCCGACCGTACCGCCTCTTTGTCTGCGCCTCTTCAATGTGCATGAACTGTTCGTTCGCGGTCTGACGCTGCGACAGAAAGAACAATCGGAACCGATGGATTGAGAGAGAAAGAAGATAGCGCCTGGCAAAAGATATGATATATAAGAGGTTGTTAATCAATTCAGAGGTTTTTTGAACACGTTTTGAGACAGACGACATACTGCTGAAGAGTTTTGAATCTTTTATATTCATGGATGATAAAGTGGACTAATATACAAAATAACTTCATTTAAATAGAACAAAATAACAAAAACAAGAGAAATGACTACTTCTGGAAACTAGGTTATGCAAACAATCCTACACGGTGACAGCATCAAGATTTGCTAGATGTTGTGACTCTTTCGAAAGAGCAAGTGTCAAATCCTTGGACGACGGGCGGAAGCCAAGAATGTTTTCCAGTAGAACAGCAGGATGGTGACCTCCTCCGTGTGACTGAACTTCAGCCCAGCAATTCCCCCACTTTCTAGAAAATGGTTCATCGAGGAATCTTTCTTGCCAGATTAGACAGGCAGAGGCACGCGCGACCAGATACGAATAATACTTCGCTCCATACTGTACTGTATGATGAAAACGGTGTTGGAAAGCTGAGTCAGGAGATCTGTGAACGTGTGGCATAGCTTTGTTCATAATGTCGTGGAACAGTTCTGTTGTGGTCATTCGTCCTGTTGCGATTTGTGGAGCAGCAATCGGCCCATGCACTTCAAGGTCGTAAAGGCCATATGCAGCTTGTTGGACAGTTTCAATAGCAGTGAATGAGTGTCTCGAAGCTAGAAGGGTTGCAGCTGATTCAACAGAAAGTTGATCCTCATCACGATCCGTTCGCCTGATGATATCTCTCATGACATTCAAGTTACTGAAGAAGTATTCCATAAGATTGGATGGAATTTCCGAAAAGTCCTGCGGGCATCTTGTTCCAGCAACATGCTGATATTTTGTTCTTCCCAGGATACTATGCATTGCATGGCCTAACTCATGGAACATTGTTTCCGCAGAATGAATGCTAATCTGCAACGTTTGATAAAATATCGCGTTTTGGGGTTATCCAGGTTAGGCAAAAACTAATATTTTGCTACCTCTGAATAATACAATGAAATGAATTCATTACATACTCTAGAGTCTTTCCAATTCCTACTGTGTCCATCGACTAAACTCAGTGATAGAACCAGGATAGGCATTTGCCACGTTCCATCATCAAGGAGTTTAGAGCAACGAACTGTATAGTGACAATCACCAACAGCCTTTTCGGAACGAATTGAGGAGTCGATATAAATTACTCCTAATTCATTGTTCTGTTCATCAAGAGCTTTCTGAAAACGATGAATGTTTTCAACCAAGAGAAAAAAAAACAAACCAATTTTAAAACACCAGCGGAATTCCATAGCTCACCGCTCAGAATCGGCACTTCAACCAATCTAACACCATAAAGCCTTTGTGTTAATGTTGTAAACCCGCGCCAAATAGAAGAGAACGTGAAAAAAGGTGAAACCTCTTGTGACACTTTAGCAATGTCATATGCACTTTCCTTAAAGATTCATTTTGAAATTTTTTTGTTCCAGTATGATAACTACCTACCCTGTACAGATGCATCAGAAAACCTAGATCATGCTCAGCGATAGTATTAACTCCATCATTCCCGTCTCGGTCTTGCTGGTTGCATTGTGCGGATATATCTATGAGTACCGCTAGCTCCTTCTCAAATGCTCCGCGGCATTTCTTCAAAAGGAAAACTATTCATAAAAAAGTAATCAAAGGCTACAAACTTCAACGACTCCCCATAAAAAAGCTTTTGCATTATTATAATCGTCAAGGAGGGAGTTTCTTTGTGCCCGGTGAGCGAACGATTCAAAACCAGTTAACAGTGCCAGCTGATGACGAGAGGATATAAGATTTCGCAAGTATTTTTCTTGGCGGTCGTCATGCCGATAGAAGGTATTGTAAACCATTTTCCGTTTTGAGCTGTCGAGTGAGTTGGATACTGGTGAATAGATTTGTGAAGGAAGACCGTACTTAGCTTGATCAAATCTGTGATTAGGTTTTTTTTTTAAACAAAACCGATTAAAAAATCTTCTCACTTTCCAACGCTGGCTATTCTATCACAATTTTCCTGGAAACGCGCACCAGAATCGAAAATATCTGACGAAAGCTGCACGAATTCAGCTTTTTGTCCATCTTCCAAATGCACTCCACTCTGCTCGAAATCATCAAGCAACAAAGCAAGAGTTCTCCGGTCCACATCATCAAATCTAGCGTTTTCAGATACTTCTGATGATTTCAACTTTCTGTAAAGTGCAGTGTTCGTATTTAAGCTTTCTACGAGCTCGCAAAATTCTCTTGAAACATTCTCAGCTGCCTCCCGGAACTCTGAATCGTTATGCAACTGGCGTACACATTCAGTCTTAAAAAATTCAGTTAGATTAAAATCACAAAACTTGATTCCTACGAGATCTGCAGCTTTACAAATTTCGTTTGAAATGTCATCAACAACTTGTATTGAAGTTCGTGAGCTCACAGCAGGAGTTAGCAGCTCCTAAACGAAAACTATCTTTAAAGCTTTGTCATTTTCTCTAGCCTTGATTAGAGAGTTTGTAGAAGCTCTGACTGATGATGGCAATGCATTTAAATCTGCGGCTGTCTTTAGATTTTTATTCCCAAACAGTCCCTGTAACAGCGTTATTCCACACAATTAGATGCTTTCAAACAAAACCGTTGCTTTATCTGATTTTTCGCTTCTAAATGTCCTTTTCCATTCATTTGAAATCCAATTTTTTCTTGTAACAGTACGACTATGCCATAGATTTACACTTCTAAGCATTTTTCTGAAAATTAATTGCCTAAGCAATACCTAATTCCTTAACTGATACAAGGCAGTTAACCTTTAAACGATGTTTTGGAAGAGATCAATATTACATTTCGGGAAGCTTGTAATTTTAAATATGATAAATCGTACAATAAATATGAGTGATAAAAACATCATTTTCGGCTTCACGAAGCTTGACTCGATTCATCGGACTCGTTGGTTGCAGTGGCAGATGGTCGCGGAGCATCTGGAATATAATGTCGGCCTGATGGACCGGCATTTTCCTCTTGTCCAGACAATTCCATTTCGTCGGTTCCAATTGGTGCAAGGACGTTTGTGTTGCGAGAAGAAGTCATCGCAGAAGCTATAAATTATTTTATTAAGTCAAACTTTCACTGAATTATTGGACTCACCTCTTGGAGGAGCACGACGTCTTCTGTAACCTGCTGGTGAGTCGGCTGCGTGAATTTTTCGTCGCGGCCCGCTCATTTCGTTTTCCATGTCTTCTTCGTCGAAGTATTCATCGTCCTGAATTCTTTACATTTTAAAGTATCACGGTATATTGGAACTCACATCAGCTTGTTGCGAGCGACCTGGATTCATTGACTTGAATCTCATAGGTTGTCCCCATCGAACTCCGCCAGCAGATTTTCCATGAAATCCGTCATCAGCAAGGTCAGCACGTTGTAACGCAAGCTTGGACCACACACTTTGCATACTTCCAAGAAGAGTGGTGAGCTTTGGCATCAGCGAAAATACCGTCATAGTCTTCTCTTCCTTCTCAAAACTATCAGTGAATTCTGATGAGTAACGATCGATTGTGTTCAACTTTTGAGCGAGCAAGTTAGCTTCTTTGAGAATTTCGAAATTCGGATGCAGTGATCCGGATTGGATTTTTTCGAGATATGAAACTATCATCTGGAAAGAATAATTAGTTCTTGTGATTATGTTCAAAGCACTTACGTCCACACGATGCTGAAGCATGTTCATAGCAGCATCTTGAGCTTCGCGGTGCTTCTTTCCTACGGATGTTTCATCTTTACCGTGCTTAGTAGAGAGTTTGGCAATATGGTTGACTCCCACGCGTTCACTTTCCTCCGATACTAGAACCCACTCGATAGATCTGTACCGTTCTATGTCCGTGACGTCCCCTTCGAAGGCGAACAATGGTAGCTTGCGAGTGACTCCGGCCGTTAAAGAGTTCAATTTTAAATACAGTGTTGCATCGATTTGACCAGCTTTCTCTGCATTACGAACAGCTGAAGTCAGTTTTGCTAGGACAACCCTTTCCTCTGATGTGAGCTTATCATCTTCTCCCGCGCAATAAAGTCCAACGACTTGGAGCTCGGGAAACACTTCCAAATCTGTAAACCTTCGTAGTATAAAAAGAAAGTAAACACCCAACATACATTGCTCTGCTCTGAGCAACAAATGTTCCATATTGAATGTAGTTGTATTCGACATTTCTTCCAGTTCCATTTTCAAAACAAATGAGTTCAACGCTTCCACTTGTCTGCCGTTTTGCTTTCCAAGAATAGCTCCAAAAACTTTTCTTACTTCAGGACCTTGCTGTACTTTGGTCCTAGAATAATGTTCAGACATCTGCATAATGACCAAAGGATGCAAGAGCACCTTAGAACTACAACTTCCACTTGGTGTATTCAACGCCATGACTGAAATTCGAAAAAACACATTAAGAGATAAATGAACACAAATCCACTAATAACGGAAATTGATAAAAATACAGGAATGTGACGATATTAGAGCGTTTGCATTACACGATGTTTAGAAAAAATCAATAACTCGTTAAAGGGGAATTTTATTGATTCACATTGACATAAGTTTTATCGAGCATAAAACCTCCTACAAGAGAAATAATGCGATCGAATAAGAAATATTTAGGATCCTGGAGCTTTGACGTGGCTGAGTGGTGGAAGTGGCTTTCCAACAACAAGCGAAACGAGGTTGTAGATGGCGATGACAAAGCAGATGTAAGAAAGTACCTTGGCAATCTTGCTGACCGCGACGTCAAATGGGCCAGCCTCCTCTGATTTCTTTCCATCGAGAAGAGCGTTAGCGTAGGTGTCGACTCTTTTCTTGAGGACTGGGTCATAGAGACCGTACTTTCCCATAACAAGGTTTCCAACCTTTGTTCCTTCTGGAAGACGTGGAAGAATTTTTCCTCCAGCACCGAGTTGCCACTCTCCTGGGTTGAGTGGGTCAAATTGTTCGAGAGTTGGTGGAGTTTTTCCAGCATTGGTTGGAACAGCCTGGAAGCTGGCAGTTCTCATCGAGAAGCGAGCGACGCCCAAAGTCTTTCTCAAAGCCAATGACATGATTTTCCTGAAAAGAAACTTAGAAACCAAAAACAAACAAGAAAAGATAGAGATATAAAAGT